>JAZDUH010000087.1:9235000-9270000 GCA_036419115.1 Scarus forsteni | reverse complement strand
GATGTAGCACCTCGTGCTGTTTTTAGCCGCTAGCTTAAACTGCCTTGGACTGTTGTCTTACATTAAATTATACCACACAGATCTATCATTTAACTCTGTGTGACATGAACCTCGTCAAAGACAATCTCTAAGTTTTCCTGGTAAACGTCTGAGGAGAGCAGATTTCACCAGGTATCACTGAGTAACCATGACGACCATAGACAAACAGGCATGTCTGTGGAGGACTTCCCTACAGTGATAACTGGTCAGGAGAAGAGCAAAAACATGATTTCCCCTAATTCAGGCTTCAAGTGACGTGCTTTGCTTCTCTCTCAATGGAAAAATTGAGTCCAATTGATAAAAAAAAAAACGCTGAAATTGAGACCACTTCAGAAGCCGTCATTGTTTTCAAACAAGCGGTCACTTCCCGTAATAGTCACGTCTGCAGTTTCGCCTCTCTTCCCTGATTGAGCTGTTAAGCATTTTGCCAATTTAGGTTGTTGGATATTAGAAGTTGGCAAGAATTCAGAATCAGGCAGGTCCGTCTGATCTGCAAGGCTACCTTTTCCACGCATTTTGACCTTTTTTTACACTCAAAAACAGTTTTTTTGGTTACTGAAAATGCCCTTTCCTATAGAAAAGGATGGGGATTTTCAAAAACCTGCTTTTCAATAGACTTATACGGAGTAGATGTCACTTTGACCTCACAGCAGATAAGCACGCATACTAAGGGTAATAGACAGTTTAAATATGTGGAGATAACTTGGATTATGCACTTAAATCGCCAATCAAAGTAAAGATAATTATTGTGCCACAGGTGTCAGTTTAGGAGTGTGAAAAGAGTGTTGTCAAATTATTGCATTAAAGATGCATAAACGTTTAAGTGCTGTCAACAGCACTTTATTTTTTAATGCACAAGTTAACGTACATCTTAAATACTGACTTGAGCCTCGGGATATCAAGAAAGGAAGCAGCAGTAATGTCAAAGATGGCTCTGCTGGATGAGTCTCTCCACAGACAACAGTTTCTGTGTTTCGTCTCAGTGTGACTCGGGCTATTACCGCAGTTTATGGAGTCTCATACACCACTCACTGACTGAGCAGAGAGCGCCCCTCCCCTCACCCAAAGGAGGATCTACTTACAAACTTAGCAGCTACTTAAACCTCATTGACACATAAAAAAACACTGACTTCACTTGAGCTAGCCCTGTGTATGAATGCCAACAGCAGAGTTTTACACTTTACTGGGGTAATTTCCTTGTGCCTCCTTTATATTTTTTTTTTGCATAAAGTCTGTTGAAACCAAAGTGTGGAAGCAGCATCAGCAAATAATCAGAGTAACTCACTAAGGTCAAGTGGGGAGGGGTCAGGACAAAACCAGACGAGGGGGACTTGACAAGACAAGTTCTGTAGCACATCTGCTCAAAAGTGATCACCACTGAGTCTCTCATACATCCAGCGAGCCGTCTCAAGCTGCTGCAGAAAAAAGACAAATCTTTGCAAGAAAGCCTCTGATCTTAATAGATGACCTTTACTGGTTTACTTACACAGGGAAATCAACTAAAGGTGAACTTCTGAAAAGTATCAGTTCTGTCACATAAATGGAGGATCATTGCTGAGTCGTGAAATTTTGAACCTCCCACTGCTGAAAGAACAGCAGTAACAAACTCTGTGTTTGACAAATAAGTAGTTGGAAGTTGTCTCCCACATCTCATGGGTAGCAGAGTCTTTATGTCGCCGCAAATTGATTCTCCTCATAGCACCTTTAACCCTCTATTATCCTCAAATATTACTAACACATTTTACCCTTGGGGTCAATCTGACCCCAGGGATATTTGCCTCCAGAAAATGATTTACAGAAAATTGTTGACCAGGTTTTTGTGTCAGGAACTTTGTTAATATGTTGAATACATAAATAAGCCCTTGATAATGAAACCTTGACCTTTCCTCTAGCGCCACCATCAGGCCAAACTTTTCAATCAGAAATAATTTATCTTGAAAAGTTTTCATCCAAATCTTCTCAAATTTACTGACAGCATTAATGACCACAAGAGTATGAACCCTATTGGTTTTGGTGATGGTATGACCTTTCCTGCAGCCCCACCATCAGGTCAAACTGTCAGTTTTAGAGTTAGTGTATCTTTCAAATCTTTCATCCAAATGTTTTCTAATTGGGGTGCACATTCATGACTCTCACAGAATGAACCATATTGATTGATGTTGGTAAACCCCCCCCCCCCCCCCCTTCCTCTCATAAACATATTTATTTACTGATTTTTATCTACTTTTTTGTAACATATTTGTGGTCACTAGAAAGTTGGAGAGTCAAAGAGGTTTTTTGTTTGCTTTTTGCTTTTTATGATTTCTTTTATTTGTTTCTTCTTTGTTTGTTTTTTGTTTTTTATGATTTTTTAAATTTTTTTCATTTTTTGTTTGTTTTTTGTTTTTTGTTTTTTTTTTGTTTCTTTTTTGTGTGTTTGAGGGGCTATACATATTTGAAAATTCACCCATTTGTGAAACAGAAAATCATAATGAGAACATCAGTCAGATAGTCAGAACATGGAACAGTTCATTAGTTCAGTTCTATTTGGCAGGTGTGAGTAGTAGGTCACACATACACACATAGACACACACACATTCATTCCCCCCATGTTCTCCCTCCCTCATGTCATGTATCAACTCAAAAGTATCAACTCTGCACCTGCAGGTGGGGGAATGTTAGGTCACACATGGGTCACACACAGACAAGCTTTACACAGCTAAAACAGCTTGGGGTCAAATTGACCCCAGAGGAACACCAATGCGTGCAATATGTGTACAGCACAATGAAAAAAATATCACCATAATAAATTTATGCGAAATCAATAGTACCCATCAAATTAGGAAAAGTCATGAAATATGAAGCCAAAAAAAAAGTCAACTATTATTTTTTGAATGATAAACATTGAATGGGGTCAAATTGACCACAAGGATAATAGGAGGGTTAAGGTATTAATGGATAAGATTCGCTGTACTTGTCAATCACTGGTTGTCCATAAAACTAAACAAAAACAAACAAACAAAAACAATGACATGATCAGATTACAACCCTCTGTCTAGCTTTATTCTGATCTTGATCTTTGGTGAGACTATTAAAAGAAAAAAAACACTGATACTGCACCAGCCTTCACCCCCTCATGTCTTTTGTCAGGACTCCCTGAAGCAAGACGACACACAGGTGGAGCGGTTGGGGTCAGACCTTCAGGTCCAGGTGAAGAAACTGATGACGGCTCTGAGGGAGATCACAAAGAGGGAGAGAGAGCAGGTGATAGAGCGAGTGAACGAGGACTGCTCCAAAGTGAGAGAGGACATGAGCCGAGCACTGAGCATCCAGCATTACCTGTCCTCTCTGCTGGCTGAGCCCGACCCCTTCCTGCTCATCTGGGTAAGAGTCTGAACTGGACCAACATGGGTCTACATCACAGCTATGATCAGGATCAGATCATCATGTAGAACTGTGTTATTGTTTGTTGTGTCTACCAAAATAATAAATCATTAGCTTAAAGGAGTAGTTCAGGTCTTTTGTCGGGGGGTTGTGTGGGATACATGACATGAGCCGAACATTTGCCACAGTGTCACAGTTCAGTTCTCCCTCTTTTCAGAAATGTTGGGATGGAAGCTAATGCTGTGCATACCTGTACATGGTGTCAGATTCTCTGCTAAATCAAAAGAGCTGAGGGAGAAAACAAGCCACAAAAACAGACTACAGCCACTTTGTTTACATCCACTTATTTTCATACCACTGCATTGATTAGGCACTATTTTGAGACATGGCACAGCCTACATATCCTTCTAGAGCAACTGACGATCAAACTATGGGCTTAGTTAACTTTAGCTTAATACACAAATAATAGTTCAGATCAAATAAAGATTAGCCAAATGTACAAATGTTCAAGGATTATTCTTCTGAACAAGCTCAGTAATTTTGACAAAGACCTCAGTTTGCCCACAACAGTGAGCACACTGTGTGCTATCATTAAGTAAACTAATTATTAAACTGTGGCTTCTGTCTTCACAAAATAAACAGTATAAACTGAATAATTACTCTGAAGATAAACTTTTCATTCAGCTTCTCTGTTTTGTCCTTGAGTTTTTAAAACAGTGAATCTGGTCGGTACAATTTTAAATGTCCATTAAATCAACGAGCAGCTTGATGACAGCTGCTCACTGCAGACAGATCTATAGAAGCTGACAGATCCTCTGATCCTGAACATCCTGAAACATCCTGAGGTGATTTTTCTTAGTCAAACTCTTATTTCCCCCAGTTTGATGACATGAGCTCAGGATTTATTAACCTGAATCAATAGGTACCGTGTGTTTCTCTGGTCCTCAAGTTCTCAGAGCAGATTCTACCATTTTCAGTCCAGACCTGTTGATCCTCCATCCAAGACGCTTCATAAATATGACATGCCAGATCAACAGTTCCAGACGTCCGCCACTGAGATATTTCACTAGTCCATCTGGAGAAGAGCCTATAGAAAATGTTTTCAGAGGCAGAACCTTCAATAGCAAGTGCAGTTGGTGATTGGACAATCAGCCTGCCAGTCACACTCATCTCAGACCAATCAAGCCACAGTATGACTTAGCAGCTAGACCCTGTTGTTAGCCGTTAGCTTAAACTACATTTCAGTCCTTAGACTATCATCTTATATTAAACTATATCACACAGATGTATCATTTACCACTTAAATGTGACATAAACATTATCAACAACAATCCCCACCAAGTTCTCATGGTAAACTCCTGAGGAGAGCAAAGTTAACCAGGTATCGCTGAGTAACCATGACAACCATAAACTAACTGGTATCGTCCGTGGAGGACTTTCGTGTTTCTCCCTGTTTACCAGCAGTGATCTTCGGTCAGGAGAAGAGCAAAAACATGATTCCCTGTAAGAAAAGCTGTAAGTGATGTTTTTGCTTCTCTATTAAAGAAGAAATTGAGTCTATCTCTTATAAAACCGCAGATATTTTATTACTAAGAGATACCACTTCAGGAGTCATTGTTAGATCTACATGACTTCAGAATGAATCAGGCAGGTCCATCTGCTCTGCAAGGTTACCAGTTCATACAAGTATTCTGAAGTATCTAAAGTAAACAGGGGTCATATTCACTTCAAAACTCTTCAACTTATCCAAGCGGTAGTGGCTGTTTCCTCATGTGAAGCAAACTAATCAACATTGCTGGCTCAACATGTGGGCTGTGCTGCGTCTAAAAATAGTGCCTAATCAAAGCACTTTGGTAGTGTCTGAAGAAACAGTAATTTCTCCACATTGGAAAACTACCAAAAAATAAAAACTTGCTGTCATCTGATCATGATTTAGTGGTTTGATGTGCCCTGTATGGTGTTAGAGAAGAGAAAAAGACAAACTCAGCAGCACAGACTAATCTTTGGTTCCAGCAGTGTTCTGAAGGAAAATGTGGGGATTGTTTTGGGTTTAATTTCACTTGAATGTGAAAGAAAAAAAGTCAAGGCCTTTGAAGTTTCTGTTTTTGCATCTTTAATTTGAAAAGGTTCACTAGAAGGAAGAAGTCAGAAGAGGGTTGATTGTTTTTAAACCATCATTATCATTCTTCTTTGTATTCTTTTCTGTTTTCCCCAAGGTTGTTAGCCAAAACTTCAGTGCATCATATGCTTCAAGTGGATGAAATAACTATGTGCTCTGGATTATATATGTTCTGGACTTCTTATTATTTATATCCAAAGGCATTCGGGCAGCACAATATTAAGGAAACTAGTGGAAAAACAATCCAAGTGCAGAGCATAAAACTATGAACAGTGAGAATGGATTTGTAGCCAGTTGTTCTTATGACTCCTTAAAAGCTGAGAACAGAAACATTGTGTTTTACAGTTGTACCCATGATCGTTGATCTTAGCCATTCCTATACACTCATTATCTTAGGAATGCTTTTAGGGATTTTGTCATGGTCCTGTGTCCTGGTGTGTTTGACCTTTTACATCATGTCTTGGGTGTCTATTAAGCCAGGATTTGAGGTTTAATTAAACATTGTAGAATTTCTTCTCTGTAGAGGACCAGATGCAGCTCTTTTCCCCTCCCCTTTGTAAACACTCAGATCTATGTGGGCAGGGAGGCTATCAGGGGTGTAGTATTTTTAGTGGTGACAATGTTGTCTTAAGATAAGAACATTAACCAACTATACACCTAAATGTTCCCACTAGTGCAGTTATTCGCATATATAATAGATGAATGGGGCACAATGTCACATTAATATAAAGAACTGCAGCCACAGCCAGTGTTGCGTCACTTCAGGTTGCCTTGGAGTTGTGATGGCAGCGAACATCTAGTGCAGTACTGTGTGGCAGTTTTTCAAACAAACTACCCGTGGAAATGCTGTTTAGTTTTGGCTATGTCAGACAAAACCACTCATGCAATGGAAACACCCGAACAACTCTGAGGGAGAGACTGCTGCTGCTATAGTGTTTGAGCACAGCGCTCATAATCTTCTCCATACGCAAATGTCGTGCAGCTGAAAACAAAAACTGTTCATGGCTGGTTATTTTTGCCTGTATTAATGCATGTTGTTGAACATTATATTGTTCGTTGGTGCTCTGTCGGCTTTTCTCAACCTGATCACAAATCCTCGTGTCCAAAGAGGACGAAGAAAACACATTTTTCTCTGACAGTTTAGTGAAAAATTATGAGAGTCCCCCTCTACTTTTTTAACTGTGCATATAAAGGTGAAGGTTCTTCCTCTCACAGCTTACTTTGGCTTCTTTTTGAGTTGCTTTCTCTCACCAATTCCAGATTACTTTTACTATGAGACAGATTAAATTCAGACGTGACTCTCGTGAAAGAGGGATGCAGTTTACACTTTAAGTTTTAAAAAATATTGTACAGCGGTGAGAAATAGTTAAAACAATGAATTAAAAAGGTTAAACCTTTTTCAGCTCTCACTTGTAGATTTTCTTGTCCGTCATAATTATGAATGGTTTTATTTTTAACTCATTTTACTTTCTTCTATAAGTAGGCCTAAGCCTTAAAATGGTGACATTGATTGCCTACTTATTAAGTTCTGTTTGAAGAATAAAAGTTTTTGCCTGATAACTACAGTAATGTCTCTGATTTAATGGAATAAGGAGGAATTCTAAAGGAGACTGAACCCTCTAGTGGTTATATAGCTCAAATGCGTTTGAAAAAGATCATTAATCACTGGCGTGTAACCGTGTACGCGTCGGTTGGTAGTCACGTGTACACATGTAGAAAAAATCCTAAACGTTGACATCCCTAGAGGCTATGACAATGAGCTGATTGGCTGGCCAAATGATCTCTGATGGGGGAGGGGGAGGAGGGGGTACAGACCACAGGGTGAATTTTTTAGAGTAGTCATGGAGTCAGCCTGTGATGAACAGAAAACACACATGTTGGTGGAGGCTGCATATCTATGACATAAAAAAAAAGGAAGTAAAAATGGTGATTTTGAAGAGGCTTAGATCTTTTCTCCATGAACTGAGAGTTTCATTAAAGGTGTCAAGTTTTTCTGCTCCCATGTAGCTCACATATTGCGATTAAGTCTAAAAGCAATAGTTCATGATAAAGTTACCATTATGTTATGATTCCTTGACCTTGAAAACCCTCACCTAGCACTCAGAATCACCACCAAAGCTGCGCCCCCCTTAAAATTTTCAGCACCAGCCGCCACTGGTGTGAATTATACATCTGTGTGGTATCATTTAATGTTCAATGATAGTCTAAGTAAGTTTAAGCTAACGGCTAAAAAGAGTATGAGGTGCAACATCATGCAGCAGCATTGCTTGATGTGGGTTGGTCTGTGATTAGTGTGACGAGCTGATGTCATTGTTAGTTGAACAGTTATCGAGCAAAAAAGACAGTTCATTAGTGGCAGTTATCTGGATCGCCACCAAAATCGAATCATTTTTACGTTGGGCCATTAACAGCACGTCTTGAAAATTTCAGCAAAATCATTCCAGTAGTTTTTGGTTACCTTGTTAACAAATAGACAAACAAACAAATAAAAGAACAAACTCAAATATGGGTCCAAAAACGCAACCTCCCTGGCAGAGGTAACAAAGATAACTGAATGTGCAGGACATGGGACTTTTAACATTTCGCACTAAGACGTCCACTAAATGGAGGTTTGAAAATGAGTCACTGGAGGTCATGGCACAAAGGTAAAGGTGACCGGCCCTCATGTTGATCCCTTGCATGTGAATTACACAGAATATTTAAAACAAATTCCTGGATCCACATTCAGATTGAGATCACCACCAAAATCAAATCACTTTGTTTCCATGAGTCATAAAAAAATTACATCAAAAACCTTTGAGAAAGAAATAATCTTGATCAGAGATAGACAGACACAGACAGACAGATACACAAATAAAAATCACAACTTCCTCAGCTGAGGTAATGACAATACCACACAAAATGCCTCAGCACCTACTTTTATATGACCAGTATACCCTTCATTATCACACCGTGGGTTTGTTGAAATCTGTTTCTTTTGCCCACAACCAAAATCCACAGGAACTGATTAAGAAATCTGATAATGGTACCGATATCAATGAAACGTATCAATACCCATCCCTGCTAACAGACTCTTTTTTAGTATCTGTTGTATTACGTCTAAAGAGAGTGATACCAATTAAACTTTGGTAAACACTTGCTAATATTTTTTCTCTTCTCACAGGGCTCTCTGCATGTTGAACACGCTTTTATATTGTGCAGAAAATGTTGCATATAGAGCATCATAATGAAACATCCAGGGCCACAGATGTGGCTGAATGAGTCTTTCACCTCTCGTTTGTATGCTTTTATACTGAGATCTGCAGATCTATGTTTGTGAATGGATTTTTTTGTATTGTGTTTTTCTCTGCTGACCTTCACTTGTCTCTCCCCAGGCCTTTCAATCAGACGACACAAAGTAAGTCTGCATCAAATCAAAAACACAGATTGTTGGGTAGGTGTCAGATGTCCAGGTGTGATGCAGTGTTCATGTGTTTGTGTTTTATGAAGTCCCCTGATTCAGTGTCATTATTTGCCAGTAGCTGGGCCAACATTTACATTTGTTTATGAGACCAGAAACAGAAAACAGTGAAATTCTTAGACTGAAGGAGAAAAACAAACAGCCTGATAACGTTCAAATTGATTTTTCAATTTTAAAGTAGATCTTGTTTTGTAGAAATGCTTGCAGAGGCTGACACTTGAGCACATTAGGAGTAGTACTACTTTGTTTTGAACATGCAAGAAATAAATGACATTACAATGATATTACATTTATACAAATGTGGCAAAATACCAATACAAAAGTAATTAAAGTCCCCTTAGTTGAAAATTTACACCGATTGATTTCACCCACATGCTCGAAAAGGAGTGGAAAGAAGTACAGACTAATTTAATACCACCCCTTCTCCATCAGGTATCAAAAGTCAATTATTCCATGTTCTGTTTGATATTAATGCAATCACTAAATCTCATACAAAGTAATCAACAGCCATATATGCCTTATAAATATCTATGTATGTATATATACAAAAAAATACAAAAAATAAATATATAACAATTCAAATGAACACTAAACACCTGGTGAAAGCCACACTTTATTCCTCCCTGTATCTACATTCTTTGTAACGTTTTTTGAACTGATGGATGTTTCCTTAAGCTCCACATTCAGACTGTTTCACAGTTTCACACCACAGACAGAAATACAAAAACTTTTCCTTTTTGTACGCACCATTGCAACTTTAAAAATTAGATTTACCCTTAAATTGTGTACCCCTACCCTTTCTGTGAATAATTTTTGGATATTTAGAGGTAAAAGTTTGTTTTTCGCTTTATATCGGATTTTGACTGTCTGAAATTCCATCATTTCTTTACATTTTAATAACTTTGACTGTATGAATAAAGGGTTCGTGTGATCCCTGTATCGCACCTTTTTAATGATCTGAATGCTTTCTTTTGCAGAATGAATAGTGGATGTAAAGTTGTGTTGTAGTTATTGGCCCAGACTTCTGCACAGTAACTGAGATATGGAAGAACTAATTATAATTAGATAATACATATTATATATTTGATGCTACCAATCAGAAAAGAAAGAGAAGAGAGAAAAAATAGCTTGGGTGGCAAAAACACAAGCAGAAAAATGCCAGGGCTAAAAAAGAAGCCATTGTAGATGTGTTAAAAACATAAGATCTTCCCGTGTTTGGTTTGAGACTGGCAGCAGGAACCCTGGAAGGTCAAATCTCAATTTTTCTACAGCCAAAATCCACATCTTTACAGCCAGGTTCAAAAAAGAGCCAAAGACTAAGGGCTCTAATTTCGTAGACCAGGCCCAGACGCAGGCGCACCTGCCCTGCACCGGCCTGCGCCAAGCAGACAGGGTGTGACCAGCGCACTTTGCAAGTTTCCTGCAGTGCCAAGAGAGGCGAACTCAAGGCGCAGAGGAGCGCAGAGGAGCGCAGAGGAGCGCATCCACGCCTCCGTCCCTGCCCCTCAGCACAAATGCCAGAGAGGGAGGAGAAAAGGCATGAGTGGGTTTAACACAGCAGAGTGCTGTCTTTACCAATCAAATGATGGGCTACCCACATGTTTGGCTGTGTTGCTAATTTCACAAATGCATGATCTTTACAAGTTGAACGTCATTGTAAAGGTAACTAATTGGGCTTTCCAACCATGTACAAAACCCAAAACCAGTGAAGTTGGCACGTTGTGTTAATCGTAAATAAGAACAGAATACAATGATTTGCAAATCCCTTTCAACCTATATTCAGTTGAATACACAGCAAAGACAAGATACTTAACGTTTGAACTGGTAATCATTGTTATTTTGTGCAAATATTAGCTAATTTGGAATTTGACGCCTGCAACATGTTTCAAAAAAGCTGGCACAAGTGGCAAAAAAGACTGAGAAAGTTGAGGAATGCTCATCAAACACTTATTTGGAACATCCCACAGGTGAACAGGCTAATTGGGAACAGGTGGGTCACCACTTTGTGAACAAATGCGTGAGCAAATTGTCAAACAGTTTAAGAACAACATTTCTCAATGAGCTACAACAAAGAATTGAGGGATTTCATCATCTACGGTCCGTAATATCATCAAAAGGTTCAGAAAATCTGGAGAAATTACTCGGCAAGGCCGAAAACCAACATTGACTGCCCGTGACCTTCGATCCCTCAGGCGATACTGCATCAAAAACCGGCATCACTTTGTAAAGGATATCACCACATGGGCTCAGGAACACTTCAGAAAACCACTGTCAGTAACTACAGTACGTCTACATCTGTAAGTGCAAGTTAAAACTCTACTATGCAAAGCCAAAGCCATTTATCAACAACACCCAGAAACGCCGCCGGCTTCGCTGGGCCGAGCTCATCTAAGATGGACTGAAGCAAGGTGGAAAAGAGTTCTGTGGTCTGACCAGTCCACATTTCAAATTATTTTTGGAAACTGTGGTCGTCGTGTCCTCCAGACCAAAGAGGAAAAGAACCAGCCGGACTGTTATAGACGCAAAGTTCAAAAGCCAGCATCTGTGATGGTATGGGGGTGTATTAGTGCCCAAGGCATGGGTAACTTACACATCTGTGAAGGCACCATTAATGCTGAAAGGTACATACAGGTTTTGGAGCAACATATGTTGCCATCCAAGCAACGTCTTTTTCATGGACGCCCCTGCTTATTTCATAATACAAAAAGCTTCAAAAATTGGTCTCCTCAGTTCCCAAACGTTTACTGGGTGTTGCTAAAAGGAAAGGCAATGTGTTGCTGCCATTAAATTCTAAGTTGATGATTATTTGCAAAAGAAAATAAAGTTTCTCAGTTCGAACATTAAATATCTTGTCTTTGCTGTGTATTCAATTGAATAAAAGTTGAAAAGGATTTGCAAATCATTGTACTCTGTTTTTATTTACGATTTACACAACGTGCCAACTTCACTGGTTTTGGGTTTTGTAAAATAAATTGTCAAAGGCTATTATTAAAGTGGATGAATGATCAAAATTATGTCTCCAACCTTTTCTGAGGTTTAGAAAACAGATGCATGAAAAGGCATTTGAAGCCTTGAACATTTAAAGGATAAAAAACAGTTCTCTCTCTCCCCTTCCTTTAACATTTATGTTCTTATTCCTCAGGGTGAGACAGTGTCCTCATGCTGTATATGTTTTTGCCTCATAGATTACTCGCGGATCTGAACAGCCCGCTCTTTATCCCTGATGCTGTCAGTCTGGATAGGAAACACATCTTGGAGGACATCGAGAGCAAATACAGGGAGTTCATCACCTCCACCCTCCGCTGCCTCAGTGACCTCAAACGAGAGCTCTGTGAGTGACTAATGGACCAGTTTTATGTTTGAATGAATATATTATAGAGCAGGAGCGACAGATTTATATATCTTTACTATCTTGCAGAAAGCTAACCTGAGAAGACTAATACTCTGCTCTGAATGTAAAGCTATTGTTTGTTTCTCTGAGCTGAGCTTGGTGTAAAGATGAGACACAAGAAAACACTTAGCCTGATTCTTGCATGAACATAACCTTGTACTGTATATAATATTCATCTGAGTGTAACTACAGTACATCCCTTACAGAGGTATTACAGGTCATTTATAAATGGAGGGCAAGCCTCCTCCAAGGTAACTCACATATCGCTCTTACATCCATAAGTAATAGTTCCATGATAAAGTTACCATCGTAATATGATTCCTTGGCCAGAAAACCCACACCTAGCTCTCAGAATCATGTTGATTTCATTATTAGTAAGACAGTTATTGGACAAAAATTATTTTTCCGGATCACAACCAAGATCGAATCATTTTTAAGTTTGGCTATTTCCTACACCTCTTGAAAATTTCAGCAAAATCTGTCCTCTAGTTTTTGCATCATCTTGAGTCCTGCACTGATGTTGCAGGAGTTTAAACATTTTGCACTCAGATGTCCAACAAGATTGGAGGATTGAAAGACGGGTCATTGAAGGTGATGGCTCAAAGGTTAAGGTGACTGGCCTTCATGTTGATCCCTTTTCAGTAAATAACATGTGAATAACATTTTGATCACCACCAAAATAGAATCACTTTTTTTCTTGTGCCATGACCCAAAATGCTTTGAGAAAGAAGTAATCTTGATCAGAGATAGACAGACGGACACAGAAACACTATTAAAAATCACAACCTCCTTGGCCGAGGTAATCACGCTACCACAAAAGCTGCCTCAGCACCTACTTTAATAGTACCAGCATGCCCTTCATCATCGTGGGTTTGTTGAAACCTGTGTTTGCCGACTTTTGTCAGCAACCAAAATTCACAGGAATTGATTAAGGAATCTGATAATGGCACTGGTGTCAATGAAACTTATCAATACCAATCCCTGCTGACAGACTCTTTTTCTATCTGTTTAGTTATGTCTATAGAGAGTGAAACCAATTAGACTTTGGTAAATACATGATCATTTTTTTACAAAACATTTCACGGTGAATCTCCTGTCCAATCAGATGGCTTGTCAAATATTATCTAACATGATTAGTATTCTTGTTGTTTGTTATTTTCTTCTCCCTCAAACAGTAACAAGTCCTTTGAGTCTGGACACAAACTCAGCTCATCCTCTGCTGAGCATCTCTGACGACCTCCGCTCTGTGTCCCGGGTTAAAAGTCGCCTCCCCTGCGCCGCTCACACTGAACGATTCGACCACTGGCCGCAGGTCCTCACCGCTCAGACCTTCTCCTCTGGGACACACTACTGGGAGCTGGAGGCAGAGGGATTCTGGGATATCGGTGTCTGCTACAGGAGTATTGGACGAAAGGGAAAAGAGGGCAACGCCTTTGGGAACAACAAGGTAGATGAGTGACACACATTTGGATTTGAAGACAGATGATAAGGGATGGATGGATGGATGGATGGATGGATGGATGAATGGATGAATGGATGAATGGACTTTATTGATCCCAAGCTGGGAAATTGTGTGAGTAAATCAGCTGGTTTCAGAGGAAAAGGAAGAATAACATATACACTAAAAGAGACTAAAGAGCTTAACAAAATGTAACATACAATTTAAAATAAATTATATTTATATTAAATAAGGTAATAAATAAGGTAAATAAGGTAATAACAGTCAATCTGAGAACTCTAGTTTTTCAACGACTTTTGCTGGTCACCACAGCTATATCAATGAGACAGCTCAAGGTAGTTAACATGTATTTCAAAATGATTTTGTCTCTTTTGTCCAATTAATTCAGCGTATAGATATCTGTTAAATTCAGCTAAGGCAATCTCTTGTATCATCTCACAGGGTGAATTAGCCAGCCAAATTAAGCATCAACATGGCTGTATTAATGGTGCAATGGGATGTAGCTACATGCTGATATGAAGGGAAGAAACAGAAACAGAGCAGACACACCAAGACCATCCCTTTTTTTCAGTGTTGTAATTTTTTTTCACTTGACAAAGAAATGTTGATCTGATCTGATGATAGTGCTACCAAAGCTGTTAGCATCTATGCTAATCTATATAGGCAGTCAATTCCTGCTGTTGTCTCACCCGTGGTTCCCACCTCCTTCTGCTCTAAACAACTCTGATTGGGCTGTGTTGCTTTCAGCCGCTCCCAGTTGTCATAGATTTGAGCATGGCAAGATGGATCTGCCTGATTATAGACGTTAAATGATGTTGATCCATCTGCACTGCAATCTTAGTCCTTTTTTCAGTTTTTCAAGAACCTGTTTGTACTAACACTGATTCACACTTGACCCTTCTGAAGCCCACACCTCCAAATTGATCCCCTTCATGTCAAAGAAAACAATAAACATGTTCTTGAATTTGGACCTGCTTTGTCATACGTTCTTCATCCTTGGTGATGATGGTGATTTTGAATGCTTATAAATACTTTTGTCTTGAGAACACGGAAAGATCAGAGTTTTATTGGATATAATCACTTCTTAAAAATTAGTGTTTCTCTGAATTTGTTCCAAAATGTCTCCTCAAATTCACTTGCTTTTTGTCTTTTGATAAAGCGTCAGACGTTTTGGGGCAGCTTTGGATCACACTTTGTTGTGTTTAAGTTTTTATAAAGAATTTGCCAAACTGTCTCTTTATCAGTGGAGGCCATTTCTGCTATCATTCTTACACTGAGTTGTGAGTTATTTAGAGCAACTTATTTAATATGTTAAATGTCCAAAGAAGTTTTTGATATGCATTGGTGTCCTGGATGTTCATCATCTTGGACATCCTCTCTGCCTTCACAAAATATATTGAGCCTTTCAAACATGCATTCATGCAGGGTTCACCAAGCCGCTTAGTTTATGTACCAGAAGATTCTGCTGTTTGTTCAGTTTCATAAAAAAAAATAATAATTTATGCATTGACTTTTCATCTTATCATTTTGCAGCAGCTGCAAGTGGGTCCACACATAAGGATTTTCTAATTCTGAAGATGACCTGTTAGAGACCCACACATGGAGATAAAAAATCAGGCATTGGACAGTTTGATTGTACTGTGTGTGGTTTGCTCCGATAATCTCAACACATCACCACACACAGAACTTTTCAGTTCCACCACTGATCTAGAATCTAGTCCTTCAAGTCAAAACTATTGCCTGATCAAACATGATCTAACAAAAACAAAGAAGAGGCACAGTAACAAACATAAATATATATGTCTACGACAACAACCGGAAAACACTACACCCAACATGGAACAGGACATACGAGAAGAGGGAATGATGGTGGACTTGAGACTTTTCTGGGAAAAATCAGAAAATAAATAAAATAAAACTGGGAAACATCCTGGGGACAGCATGAACACATGACCTGGTCCTCATTTCTGGGATCCACCAAACTTTATGTTTCAGGTTGGCTGTAGTTATTATTTTTTTTTTTTAATGTATATTTTTGGGCATTTTGTGCCTTTATTGATAGGAGAGAGACAGTGGATAGGCTTGTGAAAGGGGGTGAGAGAGTAGGGGAAGACACTCTGCAAACTGGTCACAGGCGGGATTCGAACCTGGACCGGCAGAAGCATGTACATGGGGTGCTAACCACTACGCCAAACCAGCACCCCGGCTGTAGTTATTTTTATCTATGCCTGCGTCCTTGTTCCTCAGTCAGCTCACTTCTTGATTGGCTGAATTCAGTTTCACGTCACAATTCACGGAGTCATTATTCGGGAGTTAACTCCTTTCCCCACACACACAATGATTTGGGTTGTAAATATTAAACATTTATAATGATCGGCCTGACTCATTTTGGAGCTGATTGTCATGACAATTTCACTCTTAACACGCCTCAGACCACAGGAAAGTCTGACAGGATAATCTTGAGTGTTTGCCATCCTTGGTTGGAAAGGGCAAAAGGCGGGACAAAATCAGTCCACTTATCTTTGTGTGTGTACCCAGCTTTAACAAAAACACAAGCAATTACGTTGTTAGCTAGCAGTGAACTCAGGATGTAATTTATTGTAAACTTACAGCAGTTGTGCCTTAAAACCCAACCTTTAATAAGTTAACAGTGTGATTGTGAACCATGTGGTTTTGTCTTCAAAGGCATCGTCTCATTATTTAATAGCCAAACCTTGCACACCACAGCCACAGCCATGGACGCTAACTTGATCAGGTCATTTGATCATGTAACAACATAACATTATTAAGCTGTGGTTGCTACTTCTTGATTTGACAACCATGTTGTAGTTCAATAAAAAGGTAGCTTTTTTTAATCTCACCAATAATGGATTAGCTTAAAAAATGCAAATATTAGATTTGTTCATGAAGATTATCATGAAAAACAAAACATTTAAGTTTACCTACAGAACTTATTCTCAGCAATGATCTAAAAACACTTCATATAAAACCCTTGGCTTTTATAGCGAAGGGAACCAGCGCAGTGCTATCTTTCTGGTTGACCTTCATAACTTCTTCATCCCTGCACCTCTCTGTTTTTAATTACGTGTGAGTCCAATTTAAGTGTTAAAAACATCTCTGTGCCCTCCAGGTATCGTGGAGTTTGACTCAGCAGCATGACAGGAAGTTGGCTGCCTGGCACAACCGAAAGAAGACCCGCCTCTCGTACCTGATGACAGGAAACAGAGTAGCCATCGCCTTGGACTATGGCGCAGGCACCATCTCCTACTCTGAAGTGGGAACTTCAAACAGCCTCACCCACATCCACACCTTCTCCACCACCTTCAATCAGCCTGTGTGTTTGGGCTTAGGACTCTACAAGGCTGAGCTCAACAGCCGCATCTCCATCATCAAAATGTGAGGACGAGTTCTCAGAGGAGGACTGAAGATATTCTCTGAGTGGTTCACAAAACATGCCAAAAAGAAGTGGAGTTGATTATTGTTCCACACAAAACCCTTGGCAAGAGGAGCTTTCCAGAGACTCTGATGTCTCTGGGACTGAGCTCTTCTTCCTTCTCAAAGACATAAAATGCTGCAACTCTTGAGACCCAGGAAGATATTCTGACGTGAAGTATGGACGAATGAAAGAAAACGCAGTTTCATGAGATGTCGGGAGAATGACCATCTTAAATGCTGTGCCCATGAAAACTAGAACTATGAGGTACATGGGCATTGGACAGTGATGGATCAAGAAGAAGGGCTGGATTACTCTTTGGGATGACCAAGGGGCCCAATGACTCTGACCTTGTGCCACCGGAATCTAGGTTCATTCTGAAGTTTGTTCGGTTGTTTGTGCAAAGGTTGTGGGAATTGCTCAAAATGTGGCTTTGGTTTTCAGGTTCTTCAGCAAGGGATGAACATGAGGCTCAAGTGTCACAAAGAAGATTGGTTCAAAAGCAAATGGTGCTCATGTAGTTCCAGGACCTTGACTCTTTGGTGCAACGCTTCATCTTATTTCATCCTTGAGTTGGACCAGAAAATCATGGACATTTTTGCGAAAAAAACTTGGAAGTGTTTGACTCTTTGCACTCACAAACAAAGAATGAATGTGAGGCTCCTTGACCCTGATCTCTGTCCTTTAGGAAATCAATTAGTTTATACTGAGTAAAGGTGGACCTGTGGGAAGAGTCTTCAAGAAAAATCACAAGAAAGAGATGAACATGACACTTAAAGGCTTTGACTTTGACTCTGGAATCGTATTAGTTTATTCCAGATTTATAGAGAACATTTCAGAAGTAAACCAAGGGGTGCAGATAAGGCCCTTAAACTTGAAATTGACACTGGGACCTTTGCAGAGCTTAAAACATAATTTCACAAAGAAAGGGATGGAAAAAGCTTCCATAATCAGTTTATCCTTGCATATAAGAGGACATTTCTGTCAAGTTTGTAGAAAATTTCATGAAGAACTTCTTTAAGGTATTGGGCTATAATTTTGTAGACCAGATGCAAGCGCAAGCGCAGGCGCAACTGCCCTGCGCTGGCCTTCGCTGCTGGGACAGAGTGTGACCAATCCACTTTGCAAGTTTCCTGCAGTGCCAAGAGAGGCGCACACAAGGGTGCAGAGAGGTGCATCCACGCCTCCGTCCTGCCCCTCCGCACAAGTGGCAGAGAGGGAGGAGAAAAGGCATGAGTGGGTTTAACACAGCTGAGTGCTGTCTTCACCAATCAAATGACCGCCTCTCCTTGCCTTTAAATGCGCTGCGGCCGAGGCGCAGCGTCTGATTGGTCTGAATGATCCCCGCCACCGCGGAAACAGTGAGCTGGAAAGACCCGGTAGCGGAGACGGTCAGAGCCGCTGTCCCTTCAGCAGGAGAAGGGAGAGCGGGGTGCACATCGGAGGTTCCTTTGTCATTAATAGGAGTCCAAAATTAAGAGACAGTTACACAGCAGCTGGCTTATCCATTCATAATGCCTGTGATCCACCTGCACTCCTGGTTTGTCATCGCCAAATAGCAGAGCCTTTAGGGATATACTGTATACTCTCCCGGTGTCTCCGCCTCATCCTCCATGCAATAATGTACTCCATCTTTTTAGATCACGTTAAAAATAAAGACTAAAACAGAGAAATATGGGAAATCACAGGTAGGCTAAATCCTGAGTGACATACATTTATTTTCTCTTTTCTTCATCTTTTTTCTCCCTCTTTTCTTTGAATTTAATGAAATGAGAGAAGCCAGATATATACTCAGTTTCAGATGTTAAGGCTGTTTATTGTTGACTTGTAAGACGTGCATCAAACTTCCAGCTGCTGTCAGGTTAAGTTTCCATTATAAGAAACGGCTTTAATCCAACATCAGATGTGATGGGACAGTTAATATAGATACAAATGTATATCCTGATTCAGACGGTTACATTAAATAGTGATTGCTGTGAATGTTTATTGCATTAAAATGTGCCTGACACTCTGGAAACCTGCCTCTGAGGCTTTGTTGACGTGTGCGCACATGTGCGCCTGTCACCAAATTACAGCTGCGGAGGGTGCGCTCAGCTTGCACCGAGAATAGACCAGGTTGGAGCTGGCGAACTTTCAGCGCACCTTCCGCACAGTTTTTTGGCACGAATTTGTCACTGCGCCAACCTGAATCTGTTGGCACCTCCCCCTGGTGCGCCGTCACCTCCCTCTGGTGCGCCGTCATACCCATCTCTGCGCAGACGGTCTACCAAATTGTCAAATTGGCAGCACACGGCGATGCGCCGGACAAAATTAACACTGCGCGGGGTGCGCCAGGCTTGCGCCCCCTGCGCTGTTCCACGAAATTAGGGCCCATTATGTTTATAAGCAAGGGTTTGACTTGAGGGACCCTTAGCTTGATCTTTTGGATCTTTGCCTCCAAAAACAAATAAATCTATCCTTAAGTGAGAGTCGACATTTTTAATTTTTACAATGTTTGGAGATCATTTCTCAGAGTTTCAGAGATATCAGGCTTATGAGCAAGGGATGAACATGAGTCTCTCTGAAGTGGAACTTTAATCTTTGACTTTAAATTAATAGAAATAAAAGTAATAAAATAAATTGTTTTTGTATTGCACTTTACATTTCCGCAATCTCAAAATGTTACATGATTTAACAAAAAACAATTAAACAAAATTTTAAAAAGAGTCAAGATAAGAAGGTGACGATTTCAAGTGCTTTAATGCCATGTTTGGTCCTGACCAATTGAACTCTAGTTCACTCTTTGGAAAGCTAGCTGCACTTGGCCTGATGTGACAGCTCACACGAACTCTGATATGGAAAGAACCAAACTGGTCTGCCAAAAAACAGCGGTCAGGATTCATTTCCAAGCTGCCTAGAGTTTTGTTTGCAGTGGGTGTGAAAGCCATCCAAACCAGACAAAGACCAAACAAGGCAAGAGACCCAACTGAAGTGTGGCTGAGATTTGGCCAAACATCACAACAAAAAAGGTTGTGTAGCCTTCGCTAACAATATAAAGCAGAGTTTGGCTAATGTTAGCATGTCTAGCACCATCAGTCTCAAACTTACAGCGACAAATCTGTGCAGACTATATTCATATGTTACTCCTATCAATATGTAAGTGCCACCAGACAGCCTAAAAGCAGCTTTATTTTTGTTTCACAGTACAGATACTTATGAAGTGCTTCAAACTAAAAACGATTACTTGAAGCTGGCTGTGTATTTAAAGCTCATAGTGCAACAATGGGCTGGACAACAGGAACAGACTGCAACTACAGTCACAAATGATGGGACACAACATTTAAGAGGCTTTGGTCCACTAAACAAAGTGCAGTGTGAAAGGAAACAAAAACCAAGTAAAAAAATACACAAAGATGCAGTTTCAAGCCCGAGCCAAGTCCAAAATGTTAGTGTGAAAGAAACCATAGGAGTATCACTCCAAACATGAACATGTGCATCCATGAACTTAATATTTAACGTTGTACAAACTAAGTTGTTTGTCCTTTGCAAAATGCTTTGGTGAAGCAGCTCATCTGAAATGTTTTCAAAATGTTAAAGGAAAAAAAAAGACTCTGCCGTCCAGAAACCATAAACAAGGGGAAACTGGCATGAATTTGAATTCTGTGATTTTTATTCCACATCTATTAAAATTTAGCTTAATGTCGATTTACAGCAGCAGAGAAAAAGACATTAGTTGCTATAGATTCAGTTTCTCATTTCTGTGTGATGTTACTGAAACTTGATATTTGTTTAACCCATATTTTTATAATAAATTAATCTACCTCAGTTTATTTTTCAGATGTGTCCAATGAATCAGTATTTTAAATGCTTTAATACTGTAAAGTGTCATACATCCAAGATTTACAGTTTATTATAAGGTTACTGAAATGTTCAGTAGTGTCATTTTGCTATGGTAGGTTCTCAAACATTTTAATCTCTGTTGTTTCCATTGTCAATAATATTGAAAAGTAGAGACATTTCAAAAGAATCATCAGATGAAAAAGTAAAACATTTGCAGGGTACCTCCTGGGCTATGAATTGCTAATATGCTGAAAACCTTGCAGTTGTAAAATACTGCTGGTGTATTAATGTGGATAAGACAGTCTGCAGCAGGGGCTTGACTCAAGTTTTTTTACTTAGAGACAAGAAATGAACATTTTCTAGATTCCAAGGACTTCTGCTTTTGTTTCTGTGTTCTTAAGGAAGACATCAGTATCTTAAGATTTTTACAAGCATCATACATAACAGTAGTTTAGAAGTATGGGGTTGTTACAGTTCTAGTCTAGATAGTACCTTTTATAAATGGATTCTGTAAAGTGACCCACGCATTTCATCCATAAATAGACAGAACAATATTTTTAACAGGCAGGAACCTCAAACATAAGACTCATTGTGTTTCAGAGCTTTTTTGTTTTCTTTTCATTATTAAAAACAAGAAATTGTTTAATATTCTGTGTCTGGAACTTATTTGTGGAAGAAACTTTGATTCTTCACAAAAGAGGGCTAAACAATGTGTTGTTTTATCACCACAATTGAAATGTGCACATGCAGTTGTTGTCACATCACAGGTCACGCAGTGACGAAAATGTGACCTTAACCATGTAATGCTACCTCCTGTTTTTGTCCAGTGGAAACACAAACCACCAGTTTTCTCCTATCTTTGACCAAATAACAAACATCTACTGATATTACAATCAGTCATCAGTCACATTTACAAACTGGACCAGCTGTTCCCAACCTGATTGCCAGGAAGTCCCTCCCTGGGACCTACATAAAGAAACAGATAAATTGCTATAAAAAATCCTCACAATTATAATTACCTCCGCCAAGGAGGTTATGTTTTCGGTAGAGTTTGTCTGTCTGTCTGTGAACAAAATAACTCAAAAAGTTATTAATGGATTTGGATGAAATTTTCAGGAAATGTCAGCATGGGAAAAGGAAGAACTGATTCGATTTTGGTGTTGATCCGGATCACCGCCTGGATCCGCCATGACGAAAAATGTGATTTTTGTGAATAACTACTGAACTAAAATAGATATCATTATGAAGCCAGTTGCTAATGGTATGTTTTCATGGTCAAGGAATCTAAATAGTTACATGAAATAAAGATAGGACTAATATTTATGGTTAAAATTACAATGTGGGAGGGGACTGTGGTGCTGGCGGAGGTCTGCGCTCTCCGAGTGCTTTTCTAGTTGAATATAAAATTGACTTACACACACATTCTTGTGGGGGGTCCTACAGAAAGTTTACCATTTTTGTGATATCATTAGTATTTAAATAATATATGTAATCTGGGCTGGATTCCAGGTTGGGAACCAAGGAGCTATTAAATACATTAAACAGACTGGCTATAAAGGTGTTGCAGTTCTTAGCGTTTGTGGCTTCATCTGGTAGTACTCTCTACCAACAATCAGGAGGTTTATATTTAAGCCTAACTGCAACCGTCACATGTCACACATGTCAGTGTGTTCTTGGGCAAGACACTCAAACTCAAGGTTTCTCCAAGCACTCAGAGAGCACATTACCTCCACCAAGGTAGCTCACATATCGCTGTAACATCTATAAGCAATAGCTCGGCAGTTATCTGGATCACCACCAAAATGTAATAAGTTTTAACCCTAATAGCAAATTTCCTTTGGCTTGGATGTGGCCCAGATGAACAGCAAAGATGTGGCCCAATTATGGAAGTGAATGATGGCCCTAATCTGGCCCATGTATGTGAAAGCTGTGTTGAACCATAACATGGCCAGACCTTTACCACAGCTGTACCAACTGCAAAGGATTTCATATGGCTTATAGCTGGGCCTTATTGGGCAGGCCTGTATGGCTGAGTTCTGGAAAAAGCCTATGGCTCTTATGTGGCCCACATGTGGCTGACAGACAAAAATCCAGATTTTACCCAGAAGCTAACCTAATTTACACCACATCTTTTACCTGGCTCACTTTTGGAACTGAATGATGGGCCACATCTGGCCCTAGGGTGTAGTAGCCTTAACTGAACCATAACAATACCAGATTTTTACCAGGAGTAAACTAAATACAAATAATTATGTGGCTCATATATGGTTGACAGAGGTGAATTCTGGCACAAAATAATAATAACAATAATATAGTAAATGTATATGGATCACAACACACAAGTTTTCCTTTAAAGTTATATTTCAAAATCAAAATACAACAGTACAAAAATATGCAATCACTCATTCACTACTGTGTATGTGTGTGCGAAATACTACTGTAAACAGTACATATGTCAACAGTACAAAAGTGTACAGTACAAAACAGTGAACTAGAACTGGGTTTAATGAAATGTTTTTGAAATGTAGTTTCACTTCAGTCTGCCTTAACTGTCAGCTTCAGCTCTCTTTTCCTCAGCATTTTGTTGCCGTTGTTGTCTTCCTCGATCTCTATCACCAGCCAAATGAAGGAATTTGACCATCAGGACCTCTTCCTCCTTGTTTGAGACTGTGGCCGTTACAGGGTTTCGTCTTACAGCTTCTTCAGAACACAGAACGTTAGAAAGAATAGTTTTAGTATAGCTTTTGATATTATGCAATGCCCTGCAAATTTTCAAAACTCACATAAAGTGAGTATACAGACAGAAATATAAAATTTTTAAATTCTGATTTCTTACCAATTATGATGGTCTTCAAAAGCAAGTGCTGGAGTGGGATTTTGTTGTTTAATCCTCTCCAGTTCATCTGCTTGGCGACAAGGTTCGATATTGTGGTCTTCATTATTCTCCACACTGTGTCTTTTAAATTGAAGCCCCCAATCAATCCCAGGTAGGAAATCTAAACAAATATATGTATAAATTAATAAGTATGTATTGATAAAATGACCAAGTCACACTGTCACTGATGGAGAAAGACAGACAGATTGATGCTAACAGATAGATTCACTTTCAAAGGAAAATGCAGTACACAGCAGTAAAAAAAAACAACTACTATCAGTTTATAAATTTTGTATGAAGACAAAAGACATGTTCATGCTGATCATTATCTCCCCAAAAGATCTAGACTGTGTAGAACCATAATTTAGAGTCAATAAAAACACAATTTATTATAGTTCAACAAAATGCAGAGGATTAAAATTCACTTACCAAGACAGATGGAAAAATGAGCAGTCCTGCAGTCCTGTAAATTTCTCCCGACACTGCCACCAGTTGACTCTGAACAGACTCTGAACTCCCTGATTCCCGCCACTCTTTGAATGTATGGCCAAACAGATGTGGTTACCATGTGGCCCTAATGTGTTTTGCCATATTACATTTGCCAGTTACAAACCTTGTGTGGCCCAAATGAAAAATCTATTATCTGGGCCAATTGTTTTAATTACAGAACTGTGCCAGAGGAGAAATTCCCTCCAATTTTGATGGTATGGCCAAACCAATGTGGCCATGATATGGCCCACATGCATTTTGCCTCACCACAACTCGGCCAGAGGTGCCACCTAGATGCCACATGTGGCCCAAAAGTCAATGCTATCAGGGAAGTTTGTCCATTCTCAACATCTCCTGAAAATTTCCGCAAAATTCTGCCAGTAGTTTTTTTATCATCTTGCAAACAAACAAACAAACAAACAAACAAACAAACAAACAGACAAACAGACAAACAAACATATGTACACCAGCAAAAACATAACCTCCAAGGTAATGAGAGTGAATGGGTAGATGTGGCCCACAGGGTAGAGCTGGGTGGCTGTGTATGCTCCAAAACCTGTGTGTACCTCTCAGCATTGATACCTTCACTGGTGTGCAAGTTACCCATGTCATGGGCACAAACACACCCCCATACCATCACAGATGCTGGCCGTTGAACTCTGCTCTGATAGTAGTCCTGATGGTCCTTTTCCTCTTTAGCTCACAACACAACATCCATGAATCTGAAATGTGGGCTCAGACCACAGCAGACTTTTCCACTTTGCATCAGTTCATCTCAGGTGAGGAGCTCAGACTCAGAGGAGTGAGTTTGTTTCTGGATGTTTTTGATATATAGCTATAGCTTTACATGGCAGAGTTTTAACATGACCTTGTAGATGTAACGACAAAGTGATGACAGTTTTCTGATGAGGAGTAACAGGAGAAAAGAGGACAGGAAGGATGAGTAAGCAGCCAATTTCTTTTTTTGTTTATAAATATATATATATAGATAGATAGATAGATAGATAGATAGATAGATAGATAGATAGATAGATAGATAGATAGATAGATAGATAGATAGATAGATAGATAGATAGATAGATAGATAGATAGATAGATAGATAGATAGATAGATAGATAGATAGATAGATAGAAAGATAGATATGTATCTTTTTAATCCGCAATACTGAACTGCTACTGAATCCTAATTTCCCTGAGGAAGTTTTTCCAAGGGGATTAATAAAGGGCATTCTAGTCTAATCTAATCTAATCTAATGAGTTATATCGGATTTGTCAGATATCTTTTCTTTGTCGTGTTTAGTTGAACATAAGTTAAAAAAAACTCTTTGAATCATCGAATTCTGTTTTATGTACAATTTTCACAACGTCTCTACTTCATTGGAATTGGGGTTTGCAATTGGAATGAAGATTTTTTTTAGGAAATAATGTTATTATGGCAACTCTAAACCCATAGTTTCTTGTTAACAGAGGCAGTAATCTTTTCAAACCATTGGAGGCACTGGTAAACATCCATCAAGATCCTCAAACACCAGAGGGAGCGTTTGATTCTTTTGACTCTTCCTGAGACTCACAGGAAGGATCCATTGATTTTATACTGGATGCTTGGAAATAAAAGAGGAAAACAGCCAACAGTGGAGCATTAGCTATGCTCTTTGAAGCAGTTCACATGCCCAATTATCCTCTCTACATTTTTCTTTACTTCACTGTAAAGGTTGAGTGGGTGGATGTAACATAGAAGGTGAGAAAGAAGCGGGAGGAGAGGGAGGGTGTTGCTGTTAGGGAGGGAGAGAGAGAAAGGGAGAGCGAGAGAGAGAGAGAAAGGGAGGCAGATGCTGGCAGGCTTGGTGGCCATCAGTCTGACTGTCGAAGACTGAGACGATGTGATACAGGAGAAAGAAGACTGAGGCAAGAAAACTAAGATTTGAGTCTGATTTAACTTGAAGAAAAGCGTTTTCCTCTTGATATGGAGTATGAGATTGCTCTGATGGAAACAGGTGATCCTCTTATTCTTCTTTTGTCTTAGAATATTCAAAATGTCAGAGGAATAATAGTTTGAATAGTGTGATTTCAGTGGTACATGTTTTAACCTGAATTATTCTTAATAGGTCTATGCTCTTAAAAAGTGTTTGAATTTGTGCATAGTAGATCAAGCTCATTTAAAGCTAAGAGATGTGTTCTTCCTTCCCTGGTGTTCATCCTTGTTAAAGATAAATGAGTTTTATTTTTATATCTGACATAAATGTCACATGAAGTCACACTTAATTGGTTACAGTATACACTTGGGTACATAAAACTGGGACAGTTGCAAGATATGAATGACAAACTGCATGCTAACAAGGGAACAAATGAGTAGGGGAGACCGGGTTGTTGCTGCACTTTTACCCCTATTTCTGTAACTCATGATCAAGATATCCTATGTGGACCATTTCTTACTTAAATGAAAATGCAAGGACTTGTGGAGAATAGAGTCACCTCCATTGCCTCCACTAAGGAGGTTATGTTTTTGCTGTCTTATGTCTGTTTATTCAGGATGACATAAAAACTACTGGACGGATTTTGATGAAATTTTCAGGATGTGTTGCTAATGGCACAGCTTAGAAATGATAAGATTTGGTGTTGATATGTACATTTGTGTTCCAGAAATGTCAAAAAATTCCAGAAATGTCAAAAAATGCCGTAAGTAAACACTGGGCAGAATTTTAGAAAATCCTATTTATGCCATTTTTTAACCGATTCACTTCCAATGTTACAGGATAATATGAAGTCCATGTCTCTATCATCAAGTTTCATCTGGATCTGATCCAGACTGACGTCACAAAAAACACTGAACTTTATAATGGGAAATCCCATTGATGAAAAATTCAGTAATTCATAAAAATCAAAATATTAAGTGATGTTCCCAAAACTGGTTGTGTTACAAGATAACAACCTCCATGTGTGTGCTGAGTTTGGTCTGTATTCTGGCTCTATTCTCAATCTGGTGAGGTGGAAAACTGAGCTGCTTGGCAGGTGTCTGCACTCTCTGAGTGCTTTCTAAAAGTTCTTCTGTTTTATCTGTTCGTTAATAACCATCAGAGACACTCGACCACTGTGTCATTGTCCAAATATCTACCAGCAGGATTTTTGCCTTAATAAACCTCAGACCGAGGTACCACATGCAATCTATGATGCTAAAATGTCATCATTTTTAACAGTAAAGAGTAATCAATACAAGAACATAAAAGTGAAAAAACAAACACTAAAATAGTGACAGATGGAAACAGATGAAACTCAAGGTCATTTGGCAGGGTAATATTTTAATCTTGATTACTCAGTTTCTCATGACTGTGAGACACAGCTTGTCAGTAAACTGTTTCATACAGCAGCCCCACTCAGACTCACATGAAGTCGTGGCTTCCACGTTGAATTTTGTGTGTTTGATCCACAAACTGTACAGACAGAAATGACCATGACACCGGACATATACAGTTACTCTCTCTGTCCACTTTACTAGGCATGTCTTGCTGGTATCAGGATGGACCCCCTTAAGTGTCATTTTATTATCATTATCATTATTATTATTATTATTATTTTTTTTTTTTTTTTATCATTCTTATCAATTCTTTATTCTTCTTGGTCCAGATTTAACAAGGACCTCTGAAACATTCCTGAGATTTTGTTCCATATTGTCATGATAGTATCTCACATTTGCTTCTAAATTCTGACAACCCTGATGTGACTCTCTTATTACACCACATCCTAAAGATGGCCTATTGGATTAATGTCTGGTGATTGTGGAGACATCTGGAGTTCAGTGAACTCATTGTCATGAGATGGTAAATTTGTTTCCTGGCTAATTAGCAGTTATTCACTCATCTCTTGCCTGATTAAACAGCACTTTGTAATTTCTTTATTCATTTTCTATCCATCATCGGTTTGTTCCTTCATAATAAGCACTTAGTAACTCAGTTGTTATCTGGTTAAAAAGCAGTTACTTACTCATTTGTTACCTACATTTTAAGTTGTAAATCACTGGACCCCAGGGAGAATAGCTACTGTATATTTGCTGCAACTAATGCTGGATCCAAAATAAATCAAAAGATCACTAAACTGTTTCCCATCTAATGAGCAGATATTCAGCTGTGAATTCTTTGATAATATACAATTATTGTTGCCTGGTTAAAAAGCAGTTACTTACTATTTTGCTCCCTGGATTTATCGTACTTATAACACAACTTGTTTCCCATCTAATGAGTTGTCTTTCAGTGTAATTCTTGATAATAAAGATTTAGTTATTCAGTTGTTGCCTGGTTTAATAGCACTTATTTCCTTTTGGCCCCTGGTCTGTATGTCATTAATAACTCATTTGTTTTCCATCTAATGAGCAGTATTTCTTGTAGCTGTTTGTTCATTGACAATAAGTATTAATTAGCTAGTTGTTACCTTAAGTATCAGTTACTTACTAATTTGTTCCCTGGATTAGAGTTTATTTCGATTCCTCAGGATCATTTCGTAAGCAGTTTGTTCCTTCATATATGAGCACAAAAATGTTTACCTGCTTGACAAGCATTTCGTTAATCATTTTGTCTTTGGTGAAGTTGCTTTACTTACCTATTTTTCCTCTGGTTCATGAACAGGAGTTTATGTTTGTTTGTTTTACTTTGTTAATACCAGTTAGTTGCTCATTTGTTGCCACAGTAAGCAACTAGTTAGTAACTTGCTGGTTCCCTTGTCGGATAGCTAAGTTCCTTACCTGCTCACAGGTTATCTAGTAATCACTAACATACATGTTCTTTGGGTAAGTGGTGTCAGTTTGTCATCATTTTCCATAAAAAAGATACATTTGTTCCTTACTTGATTGAATGGCAATCATTCAATCAATCTTCACTTGTATAGCTCCAATTCATAACAAGCGCTATCTCCAGACACTTAGAGGATAAGTTCGGTTTCTACAGCTTTCACATTGTTTATAGAATGAAGTAGAACAATATACTCACCCAGAAGGCTTTCCTGATCCAAACAGTGCTTCGGGAGATATTTAGATCCAAAATCGAGCGGCGGACATCCGTGTAATGGTAGCACACAGGGCATGTATAGCACCACTCCAAAAACTCATTAGTTTCACCAATATTTCATCATGGTCCGCTCGGGCTATTCCTCCATTACCGTCTGTGTCGCTCCAGACATGTTTTTGTGACTGTGCTGACCTCTGAACTGAAGAAGAGCGCTTGCCTCCGCACATGCGCAGTACTCTCTGGAGAGCTGTTCTTCTCTTTGCCTCCGTGTCCTCCTTTCTATGAGCTCCTCATCTGTAAACTCTAGCTCCAAACTGTAAGGACACCCATCATATTCAAAGTTCTCCTTCACAACATCTTCATCCGATAGATATTTGTCCATTGAGTCATGGAAGAAATGCGGAAGCGCTCTTCTTCTTCAGTTCAGAGTCAGATACAGTCACACAACATGTCTGGAGCGACACAGACTGTCCTGGAGGAGTAGCGTGAGCAGACCATGATGAAATATTGGTGAAACTAATGAGTTTTTGGACAATTAATGCAGTTTTAGAAGCATACTGTATATACAGTATAAAATACACCTATACATACATATACACATACAAACATCCAACACCCAACATGAATCCATATAGCCAACTATGAATCCCTCTATCATCAAGAAAAAACCTTCTGTTAAGCAGCAGGAAATCTTGAATGCGGATCCCAGTCTCATGATGAACTTTAAATCCACATGATGCTGTGTTGGGTGTTGGGGCTAAGGAAGGGAGGTAAGAGGAGACAAGTGGACTAAAGTAAGAACAAAAGTTAGTTACACATCCATGGGCCAATCATAGACCTGTCTTTATCATATTTGTCTCTGCTGAATATAAATTTATTTGAAGTCAGCCTCTTCAGATGCAACATTTCGTTTTTACGAGGGACCTCAAGTCCATAAGGTGCTGAAGATTGTTAATATAGATGCATAATCAACCATGGATAGAGAGATCATGTTAATGTCTACATTAACAACTATAATGATTATGAACTGGAACGGGGCAAAAGAAATGGCCAAATATTTGTTAAATATTTGTTACTTTGTAAACAAGCAGTTTGTTTGTTCCCTGGTTAAGTAGCAGGTTGTTCCTTAACTAACCCTATAGCCTACCCGGGTTAACATGCAGTTAGTCTGTAAGTTGTTCTCCTGTGAAACAGCCGTTAGTTACTGATTCTTTCTCTGGTTATGCAGCAGTTCATCAGTCATTTGTATCCATACCAATTTATGAGAACCTTGTTTTACCACCTTATCTGAATTTCTCATGATTTAAATATCAGGTTTGAGAAATTGACACTGTTTTATGTAAAGCTGGAACATGTGAATGCATAAGTGTGAAAAAAGCACATATTAGAGTATGTTTGTGTGTACATGGAGCTGCATGTAGTGCAGCGTCTGTAGGGCGGAGGGGATATGTGTAGGAGACAGATGGTCACTCAGCGGAGTTGTTCCCCCTCTCCCTCTCGGTTTCTCACTCCCTCCTGGGTCCGACATCTTTTCCCTGTCACCTCTCCAGACTCTTACCTCTTCTGTTTGTTTTTCCTCACCATCTCAATTTGAATAATCTCCTCCTTCTTTCAGATCTTTACTCTCTTCTCTGCTCTTCTCTCTTCCCAAACTCTTCACAGCTTCGCCTTGTCTGCTCTCATGTCAGGATTTCTGCTGATCAGATCAACTTGAGAATATCTGGAGATTTTGGCGTGACAGCCACTGTCGACCCTGCTGATTCAGCACCCAGGACACGGAGGGGATTTGGGAATTGAGAGGGTCGAAAAGGGCAACATATAGAAATCTAAAAAAGGATGAGAGGCAGCTGCATCCAGTGAATACAGCTCTGTTTTTCCGAGACTTTTTTGGATCTTCCATCTGGGTTTTTATTACAAGCTATTGTTATCAGCTACTACCAAAATACAGAGCAGTTTAAGTTTAAAAAAGTCCAACAGAATTCTCCTTACTGTAGCATGTTTATTTTTACCTGTGTTAGTCCAAAGTGACATTTCCTCACAGGAGAATAAATCAGTAATATCAAACTAACCCTCTTAGTGTCAGCCATGCATCCCAGGTTACCCCACTCCCACCTCCTCGCTCTCCTCCCCTTTCTCCTCCTGTTGTTGGGGCCAAAGGAGTCAAGGGCCCAGAACGACACAGAGCCCATCATCCTCGAGGGAAAATGTTTGGTGGTATGTGACTCCACTCCTTCCTCCGAGCCGGCCGGTAATGCTCTGGGCATGTCGGTGCGCTCCGGCTCAGGCAGGGTCGCCTTCTCAGCCAGCAGGCAGACGAACCACGAGCCCACAGACATGAGCAACCGCACCATGATCATCTACTTTGATAATGTGAGTATAACGCTATAATGCATTCAACCATAAAATAAATCAAAACCTATTCCTGTGTAAAGAGGACATTTTACTTACAAAGAACACTGCCCTATGAGAGCTGCTACGACTTCATGAGGTAACTCATAAGACAACAAATGAACCGTGAAGGTTCAAGAAAAAACACTCAGGTCAGTCTGATAGTGTGAAGTCCCAGAGACTTCCAAAATAAAAATAAAAAAAGTCACAAGAGTAAGTTTGGACTAAATCTGACAAAAATCCATCCATACATTCATGAAATATCCATGGACTTTTGCTTTTAATTCTAAATTTTAACAAATAATCCCTGAGTTCGTTTGATAGAAGTTTGAAGAAAATCCCTCACCATTGTCTTGAGATATTTGTTTGAACACAAAAGATGAACAAAGAGACCAATGACTGTGACCATGATATACAGGTACATCTCAAAAAATTAGAATATCATGAAAAAGTTCAATGTTTTTCATCACTCATTTCAGAATGTGAAACCCATATATTATATAGATTCATTACAGATAGAGTGAAACATTTTAAACATTTATTGTTTGAAATTTTTGGTAATTCTGAAATGAGTGATAAAAAAATATTGAGCTTTTTCATGATATTCTAATTTTTTGAGATGTACCTGTATAACATCCAAATTTAATAAATCAATCCCTGATGAAGCCTGGACATGGACTGAAAAGTTTGAAAAGAAATCACTTTAAGTAATCCTGTCATATTGTGCTTTCAAAGAAAGAGAAAACATGAATCCCAATTAACCTGAGTTGGACGTATGATCCAGAAAATCAAATAAGATCGTCCGTAAGTTAAAGTAGCAATTTGCCAAGTCTTAAGAAAATTCATCAGAGCGTTCTTCTATGTGAAGAACATTCCTTGAAATTTTCATTAAAATCAGGAGAAACTATATGAGTTAGTAGGAAAATGTTGAAAACTGCCCCAACTTGCAATATTTACAAATCATTCAAAAAAAATTCCTGGATACATATCCTAACTCAGAGCACAACCAGATTGAAATCACCACCATTCCCTGAAATTTTCATCCAAACTCTTTGAGTTATCCTGCTTAAGGACAGCAAGCCAGCTTCACAAACAGAAAAACACTGGAGAAAAAACTTTTTTCCTTGGCAGGGATGAAAATGCATTTACAGGCAGATGATGAACATGAGGCCCTCTAACCTTGGACCACCAATACCTCAACAGTAAGAAAATATTTGTATGAATTTTCAAGTTAGAGTTAACACTCGTACCAAGTCAGGATAAAATCTCTTACGTCATGTTTAAGAAGACAGAATGGAAATTTAACTCAATGACCTTGACCTTTGACCTTGAAAAAGTCAGGTCAGTCCCTCCATGAGTCACTAATTTTGCAAAGGTTAAAGAAAAACCCTCAAAGACTTTGAGAGATGTTGCATTTACAATCCAGGTTCATCCATGTGTCAGATTTAAATTAATATATCAGTATTTCCAGGGTTGGGTTGTATGAGGCTCTTAATGATAATCAGTGAGGTTGTTCAAAGGACTCCCAGCAGGGCTGTACCTTTAAGAAGAGTGAACTCAGGTCCTGTCCACACAGAGACAAAGACATTTTTGTTTTTAAGACGCTCTCTGTAAAGATGGTGACGTTTCCCGAAATGTGTCCGTCCACATGAAAATGCTGTTATGGCCCTTTTCCACTAGCATGCCTTGGCCCTACTCGATTTGTTTTCACTAGCCTGGTACCTCCTAAAACAAGCTAGTTTTAGTACCTACTCCGCTCTGGTTCCAAGGGAGCTGAGACGATGCTAAAAGATGACGTCACCGACTGCCCGCTACTAATTGGTCAGACAATGTCGTCATCGATGAGTAATGAGTGCAATGACCTAGCATGCTAGCGGTAGCTACTGTTAGCTTACCCTCATACGTCTTTTCTTTGCAGCTGGATTGCTCTCGTCCTCTGCTTCATTCTGTTGTATAGCTTCCAAAACTCTCCCGTGCTTCTCAAGGGGTATTTCTTCTTACCACCTGCAGCCTTCCTATGCTTTCCTTTTTTACTCGGTTTGTGACAAAAAGACACAGATTGTTGTGTCGCGCTCAAAATGACGTCACCGCAGTGCCACTCAGCTGTTTACAGCAACACTGCACCCCGTTGGGCAGGCGACTGGGGCTAATGGAAAAGCAACACAAGGCGAGTGGAGTAGAGCCGGGTAGAGTCGAGTAGAGTAGAATAGTACTAATGGAAAAGGGCCATTAGAGACCCTGTAGTACTGTTGGAGACATACACCAAAAGCAGGGAAGCAGACATGGAGCATGCATGTAAACATGTTTGATGGAAACAAAAACAATAGACATGGTGTCTGCTATTGTCCGAGTCTTCTTCTTGCTCACGGTGGTCGTAGAGGAGCAGGAGATTTTGCTGTGAAAGCCAAAACCAGCTCAGCAGCTTCTGCAGCACAGATGTGACACTGTGTTTTGCCATTGTTTCTGTTGTCGTTTATGACAGGGCATGCAGCAAGGGAGAAGTGGGCCATGAAGTCATAATTTGTGAAAATGTGCATACTTAATGAACACAGAAACACAGAGGCTTCATTTACTCAGGGATCCATTATTAAAGCTCCAGAAACGTTGGATCTGTGTGGATAAAATGCCCAAATGATAAAAAGGATGTAGACCACCAGTGAGATCCTCTGCTGTTGGCAGGTAGTTTTTCATGTTTTTGTGTGTGATTTATGTAAAAAGAAGGCATAAAACTGTTTGGCTGAGTTTATAAAAGCGCTCCACATTCACACAGAGATGATGTGATTACGTTGTTTGTTTATACGGATCCACAAGAACAACTGAAAACACGGTAGAGTGCATTCCAGGCCAGTAGTTGGTGATGTAAGTTTGTACTGTCCTTAGCAAATGTAACAAATGCCTCGCTGCTGGTCAGATGCAGCAAATCTATATTTTATTGAAGGAGCGATAACAAACCTAGCACAGTGTGCAGAGCACATGTTGCTCGGTAGTTGGCCATAGTTGTTGCTGTTCCAAGGTGCGCGCCCTACTTTTATCTAAAAGAGTACTGCACATGCACAGCGCATCACCGTTCTCCTGACAGCACTGATCCCTGTTTACATGGAGACAACAACAACAAAAAAAACACTTTCCAAACTTTTAACTCTGGACCTTGGTTTCATTGTTTGCAGATTC
>JAZDUH010000087.1:9117500-9230000 GCA_036419115.1 Scarus forsteni | reverse complement strand
TTTTAGCACAAATAAACATGTTTACGACTGAACTTTGGTCCCTCCAAAAGACGTGGCTTCAGTCCAGACAAAAATATACCAAGATTTGGTTCATGCCAAGTACAAAATCGTTATTTTTTTAGATTCTCCATGAGAAGCACATGGAGAGGAAAGGAGACCAACAGTTTGATTTAAATTTTGGTCTGACGCCTTAATTAAAGGCCAAATCAAAAAGACTAATGAGAATGCTGAGATTTTACAATAAGTTACAGAAAAATGAATGAATAAGAAGGCATTTGGCAACGTTTCCACATGATGGGAAAGCTGATTCATTAGAACTGGAAAGTTGCTGTTTTGCTCCCGTAGTTTTGCAGCTGGTAGTTCCTGTAAAATTATTATGGCAGCAAGAGCATGAACCCTCTCATTCATTTTGTTTGTAGAGCACAGGCTTGTTGTCAACGTGCTGACGTCATACCTTTAACAGAACAATCATTTTAAAGCAAAGTGACACTCCAGTTATACAGCTAATGATGATGTGATGCTGATCTGTCTTGACATATCCACCAGCCCGCTTGTAAAATTTTAATATTAAACCAAAACCAATCAGACCAAATCTTTTCAAAGCACAAAAATAAAATCATGGTTTAATTTTTTCTAATCGCAATGGTAAAAGAGGCTATATATATGGAGAGACTCTAAAACACACGACGTGTTTGACCAAAATTAGATTATGATCACTGTTTTTTAGTTAAAGTCCATCTTAAAACCAATAACCCCTTTTTTGAATAAAGATTGATCAACAAATGTATGTGAAAAACAGGTAAAAATGAAATTATTGGAGCCAAATATAATGTTTGAATGCTTGTCCACTTAAGGTTTCCATATCAGAATAATCAATAACCATGATTTACCTGTGGATTTAATTTGCTCTGTTTATGTGTATTAATATATGTATTCGGTTTGTATATCACGAGATCCTTTAATTGTGACAAAAATATAAAGTAGCCATGTGCAGTGTGGGCTTTTGTGCTGATTTTTTTCACTGAATAGTCTAAACACCGCTGTGCTCCACATGGCCTTGTGTCTGGCGAACAAACTTCCCTTTATTCTGCTGTCGATGACTGATGCTCCTCTATATGCCTGTATGTGTCCTGCTAAAAAAAAGTCTATTTACACAGAAATTTATATTGAGAAGAACTATAAAATAAAACCATTAAACATTGGCTCACTTCTTACCTGCTTTTGCATGAATCATCTAATATTCCTCTCCACACGCAATATTTCATGATCCAAGCCTAGACTGACATCACGGGCTTGATGCTTGAATTTGCTGTGACATTTTAATCTGCTCATGTAAATCAGAGATCCTCCCTGCTCACAGTGCCACGGCAGCTGTTTGTAAATATAGCTCTCACCAGCAGAGTTGGCGTTGGCGTGGACCGAGTGGAGCAGCGTGGGGCAGAGCGTGAGCGTGGTGGATAGCGGATACTCCTCGCAGGGCCGCAGACAGATGGAGGTTCTGGCGGGCAGGCAGGCTCCTCTCTGCGGGGCTGCAGTGGATAAAATGCGGCTTGCTGTCAGATGCAGTCACTCACGCTTCCCTGCTTCATGGCCACCATCTCTCTCTCTGTCTCTTATATCAGAATCACATTTTTGTGATTTAGGGAAAGTACGGATTCCTGCAAATGAGGAGGCATGACATTAATCCATGGTGTCACATTAATGCACTGACTGGAGGCACTTAAATAGCAGGAGGACTGATGTTTGCCTTTTTTATTTAAGCTACAGAAAAACTATCAGGTCCTTTCAGGTCTGCCGTCTGTTATGTCCCACTGGGTCCTTTTGGGAACATGCTCAGGCATTTTTGTTGTTTGAGTTATTTTTCCTTTCATAATTCATTCAATTGATGTTCTTCCTTTGCTTGTTTTACTCTTCTCTTTTTTCAAATTTAAGAATTTGATCTCCATCTGTCAAAATAGTCCCACAGTGCTCTGTGTTGTTGAAATAAACCCATCGCAACAAGCCCATTTATGCCAGAAACAGTTATCAACCCATGATAACTGGAATATTTGATCCCCAAATCACTCACAAAGCCATTGCTAGTTTCTGAAGTCAGCTTCACGATGCCAGTTTTCTGGAAATGTGGCCCTGATCTGTGGAGCATGAAACTGAACCTGTTTCTCTATGTTTGGCCCTGCCTCTGTGGACCGGAACCAGAGGACCTGAGCAGTCTGGGTGATTCAAACAGCAGGTCACTGATGAAGTTGGGACCCATTCAGTGCTTTTAACACAAGTAGTTTATAATCTGTCTTCTGAGAGACTGGAAGCCATGTAAAGACCGAAAAACCGGAGTGATGTGGTCCACCACTGAGGACTTGAGCATTGGGGTTCTGGATCAGCTGCAGCTGCTTGATAAACTTTTCAGTCTGACCTGCAGAGACTCTGTTACAGTGATCTAATCGACTGAAAATAAATGCATGGACCAGATTTTCAAGGTCCTGCTGTGACGTGAGTCCTGTAATCCTGGAAATTTCCTTCAGATGATGATTGGTCAACTTTGTAATAATCTTAATGTGGTTTTGAAATTCAGGTCCGAGATGATGACTACACCCAGGTTTCATGCCTGATCTGTGGTTTTTCACAGTAATACCTGGAGCTCCTTTCCAGTCCAAAAACATCTGTTTTAATCATATTAATTGTAGAAAGTTACACACTAAAAACAGTTGGGTTCCAAAAAATACCCAATTTTAACCCAACTGCTGGTTCAGAAAAGGATGCAGTTTTTTTTTAATTATTTTAACCCTTTTTTTCGACCCAATTTTTGAGTTGTATTATTTAACACAAAAGATGGGTGATGCTAACTACAATGTTGAGTTATTCCTAGCCCAACTATTGGGTTGTATTATTTAAGACAAAAGTTGGGCTATGCTAACTACAATGTTGAGTTGCGCAATTCAGCGCTCACAGTAGTTTGACAAGGAGGCAGTTAGGACCCAGAAGCAACACAAATTTCGTAGTTCACAATAACCAGCTTTATTGAACAGACACAGGAACAATTGTAGAGGAACACGAGGCAGTGACGTAGTCCACTTGGCCATGCAGGAGCCACACACTCATACCGCAACTCAGAGTCTTTAAGGTGAAGCAGGTTAGGACTCACTTTGTCTTTCAGAGCAGGGAACGGTTCTGATTGCCAGAGATCAGGCTGCCACCACTGATTCTGGCTCATAGACAGGTACTCGGCGTCACACACAGGCAGAAAGGTCAGATACTGGATATCAGATGGCCACCACAGATCAAGATTCACAAACAGGTACTCGGCGTCAGGAACAGAAGACAAGGTTGGCAACCGGGGATCAGGCAGGCAGGTAGGTAGGTGCAGGACAGAAACGGGGTCGGTACCTTGTAGTCTAGCCAAGGATCAGACGATAAAGGTGGAAACAGGAACAGATCGGCCACTGGTGATCAGTCCGGATAGCAGGTCTGGAGTTCTTGGCTTGAGAGCGAGACGATCTGACGCCGAGTGAGTGTGCAGCTGGTTGTGACATAGTTGGGTTAAAATAATAGCCCTATAACCCAGAAAAAGGGTTACTCTTTTTAAAAATATCCCAAAAATTTAACTCAACACTAGCAACACATAAATTGGGTTACTAAAATAACTCAACATTTTTAGAGTGTATGGCACATCCATTCATTAATTTGCTCTAAGCATTTACCAGCTGATACAAAGCTGCATGTCATTTGTATAGTTATGGTAATGTATGGTGTAGTTCCTTATCATCTCATGTTAATGTTAAACATTAGAAGTCCCAGGATAGTACCTTGGGGAACTCCACATGTAATTTTCTCCTGCTCAGATGTAAAGTTACCTATACTGACACAAACTAGTCTCTGTAATTCTGGTTAGAAGCAAACCAGTCCAGTACTCTTTTGAAGAGTCTCACCCAGTTTTTCAGTTGGTCGTGTGATACACTGTGGTCAAGGCCATCACATGCAGCACTGAGATCCAATGTTAGGCCAGAGGTCCTGACCCAGTCAGCTTGATGTCATTAAACACGCTGTCGAGAGCAGACTCAATTCTGAGGTGTGATCTGAACCCTCACTGGAAAATGTCAAAGCAGTTGGTCACTGTTAAAAAAGTTATTTAACTGTTCAAAAACAGCTTTTATAATAACTCATGACAGCTGAAGATGCCAAAAGAAAAAAAACTGATTCTAGTGGACAGTTGCTAAAAAGTATCTTCAATTTGAAACTGAAATATTTTTTTAAGTAAATAAAGAAAAAAACATTTTTAAAACTGTGACGCCAAGTGGATACTTAAAAGAAACGAGAAGGAAGGATAGATAGATAGATAGATAGATAGATAGATAGATAGATAGATAGATAGATAGATAGATAGATAGATAGATAGATAGATAGATAGATAGATAGAGTGGACAGACATCAAAACCTTGTTTCATGTATGTGCACCTGGCTATTATATAAGATACACCTATTTAACAACTTGTTGATGTAGCCTACTCTGTTAATCTGACAATCACAAGACATCAACTCATTGCATCCAGGCATGGTCAAGACAACCTGATAAAGTTCAAAATGAGCATCAGAATTTGGAAGAAAAAGGACTAAGATTTAACCAGTAAGCACTCATTCTCTCTGCAATAGCGCCTTGTTGATGCCAAAGACTGGGGGAGAAAGGCCACTGTGGTTCAAGATGATTGAAAGGCAACAGTTACTCACTTAACCAGTTATTACCACCAAAACAAGCAGCGGACCATTTCTGAACTCACAACATATGAAGCAGATGGGCTACAGTAAGAACACGAAACTGAGGCTACAACTCAGATGGGCTCACCAAAATTGGACACCTTCTGATGGATCCATCCAACAAAAGAACATGCCACATACAAAGCTCAAATCATCTGAAACTTTTTTTTTATACATAACAGTGAGTTCATTCTACTCCAATGGCTTGCGAAGTCAGCAGACCTCTACCCAATTGGTCCTAATATTTCCAGCATTTTCTTCATTCAATGCCATAAAGTAAAGGGTTTTAAAGGCAACATAGGGTCAAACCCAGTACAAATGGGTGGCAGATGAGTGTAAACATGCTCACAATTTGAAAATAAAAATATGATGGAAACAACAGATCAATCAAAGACTTTTAAAGCCATTAACTGGGTAATATAGTATAGAATCAAACTCTTTTTAAAAGCACTTTTCATACATAAAATGTAACACAAAGTGCACATGTGCATTAAAATAAACAAGCAGATCAGAGTTAGGGGATAAAGAACAAAATACCCTCCCAGCCAACATTTAACACAGACAGCCACTCACATGCACACACACAGACACACACACACAGACACAAGGACTCTAAGCCAGAACTAAGCCACAATAACAGTGTTTTAAAACCAGACAAAAAAGTGGTAAAAAAAAAAAGCAGTTAAACATAAAATAGAAACTCTGAAACTAAAATGGGGTAAACCGTATGATGCAGATTGAAAGAGTAAAAAAAATCTGCTAAGAGTCAGATTAAAAAGGTCCTGAGTTTGCCTTTAATATGAACAGAAGGTGCTGTTCTTAGGTCTTCAGGTAGACGGGGGCCGTAATCAGCATAGCTGTGAAAGTTAATGCCGTGTCTCCAGATGACATCTCCTAAAGGTATGTAAAGATTAAAAAGTGTTGGACCGAAAATTGAGCCCTAAGGAACGCCACATTCCATTTCATCTGGCAAGTTGTTGTTATTATTTGTGTTGTGCCCTAATCCGTTAACAAGGGATAAAGATCATTCATACAATGTTCAAAAGAGAAACAGGGGGTAAAGAGGGGCTCCCCTCTGATAATGCACCCCCAGCAGGGTAGGCCTAATCCTACTTTCTGAAATTCAACAGCCTGCTCAGATAAGCGTGTTTCACAGTTTGTCCTCAAGATGGCGCCAAACCCACACACGGCGCTGCTTTCCCGCGGCAACACACGAGCATCTTCTTGTTATCTTCAAGGAAAGCCGGTGTTGACTGCTCAAATATTAATAATACTCAATTAAAGTCTGAGAAAACCCTCTTTACGGCTTCAGTTTGTTTCGCTGTGTGTGTGCCGCTGAAGAAAGTCTCCATTATCAAGAGTTAAATGTGATTCCTGAGCGGCAGACAGCGTAATAAAAACCTGAAAAAACTGCCCCTGTCTCTCACAAACAGGCCCGTGCTGCTCCCTGCTTCATCAAACCATTAACTTCATTAAATCATCGTTTGATTTTCTTCAGTCAGCGCTAAAACCACCGCACTCCTCCTCTGTGAGCATCAATGTCTGTAAAACACCGATGTAGGAGATCATTCAGTCAAATGATCCCAGCTAGGCCGCATTTATTGTTCTCTCAACCACACTATGCCTCATCCCGCCTAGAAGGGGGCCACTCGTGCGATTGATGGCTCTGACAGCCAATGAAATTCGTGCATGCTGCCGGCTCGGGAGAAAAGTAACCAATCAGCGCTCTATATCGTCCTCTGGGCACGCTTTCTACGCTCTCTCTGGCAAGAATGTTAGTTCCTGCTCTTCCCTGGCCGTTTCCTGTAATCGTACAGTGTTGTGAGACGGAGAAAGCCATGTGTGTCGATGCAAAGGTAAATTTAGCACCCCGAATTTATTACTGGAGAGTCAGGGCAGTGGTTATGAGGGTTATTTTCAAGTATTTCTGCTGAAAAACAGGCGCAGAGCAGGCGAAACAGCATTGCGGCCTAACCCGGGCTGAACGTTGACGGGCAGTGGTTATTGTGGCACGTTGCTTTGGTTTGGTCCGGTTTGTTGATGAGATTGAAGGAGTCCGGCTGACTGAATGGGCGATAGTAAATAACAGAGAAGCCGTGTGAATGTTTGAGACCCACAGTTTACCGTCTTTCTAAGTCCTTATGTGCTCCCGGGGGCACTCGGGCTTTTGTAACAGGCACATCTTTGTGGCGGTACGAGCTAATGCTAGCAGACGGTTTTAGAGAAAAGGACCGCAACATAGGAGCAGAGAGGGGAGCATCCTGTCCTCCAGCATCAGTACCCTCCGACTCTGACTTCACTTACAACTATTTTCATTCACACTTTCTCTTCTGGGTGCTCAGACTTCGTTTATGTCAGTGAAAAGTCTCTCATTTCGACGTGAGGGGCAGTTTAAAGCCCCCCACCATCACATTGAGCCAGTTTTCTGTACACGGTGACCACGAGTTCAGATGTTGTGCTCCAAAGCCAAACTCCTCTGATTCAATCATGGTGGGCTATTTTTAAGGAGGTTATAAGATGTTATTTTTCATCTTTTTATAGTTTAATGTATTAAACCTCTCAAAAGTCAACATATTTGGCCAAGGGGCATCCTCGCCATGCCAGTAACAGTAAAAGACACAAAAGTTATTTTGGTCTAAAAGCCTGAAATTAGTCGAGTATAAATACACTAAAGTGGATTCCTGCAGTTATTTACCAACTCATTTTTGGTAGGGATGCACGATCATGTGTTTTTGCTCATACCTGATAGCCAAATATTGCTGAATTCATCATCACAAGGGATGTACAACTTTATCGGTAAGAAAAGCACAGTATTGGATTTTTGCCAATTTGATATACCAGTATGTCTCTCAGATATTTTTTAATTCATTATCACCAATTCTGATATTTCTGGTAAAAAGCGCAAGCTCTGTACTTAACAAAAATAGACTATTGGTGTCACAGTAAATTTTTACGAGGAACAGATGTAAAGCTAAACAGCATTTAACCCTAGTAAACTGAAACCCTTGATTTCTTTTAGATATACCCATGCAGTGATGAGTGAAGGTCCATCAACATTATTTGTTTGTGTAATTTTCTAATATATGTGGCCATTAAGTTTCAATATTGGCAGACGCGATACTTAACTTTTTAGGCTGATATCAGCCGATACCAGTACCAAACCGATAATATTGTGCATCCCTATTATCGGTATGATACCAGTAAATATCGACCTTAAAACTGAAATACCTGTATTAGCCTATGTTGAACAATTTTCGTGTTATTTTCAACTGGTATATTAGCCATACATTCCAGCAATATGATGGCTTAAAAATAGATTTTTAAAAAAAGGCACAAGTGTGTCATGATGCTTGACCTTATCACTGCGTTGTCATATTTAAAAGTCAAAGGTTTCCTTTCTAGGAGTTACATGTTATTTGTCTTGTTTTCCAACTGTTACAAACATAGATGGGGATGTTGAAAGAAGCAAGTACATGATCTTAAAGGCTCTGTGCTCTTGACAAAAATTTTCACTATTGTCAGTAAAGAGTTCAGAAACATTGGTAAATTGGATATCTGCAGAAATTCAATACATAAATCGGGATGCACAATATTATTGGTGCAATATCAGTAAATATTGGCCTAAAAAGTGAAATACCTGTTTTGGCCAGTATTGCAAAATTTCCGGTATGTTAGCTATGCATTTTCATACTTGTACTGGCTTAAAAAACTGCAAAACGCACTATGGTACCATGAAGCTTCACTTTATCATCACTGCATTGTTACATTTAGAAACCAAGAGTTTCACTTTTAAAGAGACTGTGAGGAGTTTTTAAGTAATTACAAAAAAGTCTCACTTTTGTATGTATGCCTGATGGAAATACACACTTATCGATGAGTTTTATAGCATCTAAATAGGTTATCTATAAATGCTATTCTTTAGCCTCCTGGTCGGGTCGTACAGGGCTGGACTGGCCTGGATACTCAACTTCAGGAACCAGACAATTAAAACTAGAGCAAATATATTATTTTATTATTTATGTTACACGTCTGAGAGCGCCGGGCTGTAAGTAGCGATATATAGCCGGCTACAACTACGATAATAACTTTTCCCCGCATTGCTTGTTGTCACACATCAAAAACTACCGCTACGTAACTAGAAAGAGATACATTACCTCGTGGCTTTGCACCCTGTAAGTTGTTGAAAAAGAACTTGTAAAGCAATGAAGAGTTCCGACAAAGATCCATGCTACATTTACCACAACAAACAAACACATTTGGCTTCACGTCTCCGGTGCGTTCAAGCTGTAGTCAGAAGTAGGAATTTTGAGCTCCGAGTGGGAAACTAAAACTGGAACGTCCCCGAAGTCGGAATTTCTTACTGGGAACTCGGTGAAACCTCGCCACCCCGAGGTGTCAATCAAAGATGGATGCCCCCAGTGTGAACAGTTATTTAACTCCTGTAATAATCAGTTTATTTGCACTTCTGACTGGGGTGTGTTGCTCTAGATCAGCTGTATACATCGTATTGTTAGATTTATATTTACAAAAATGCTGCCATAGTGATAATCACATTCTTCATACAACAACGCAGGGCGTGTTAACAACAGCTAACAATAGCCTGGTAGATCAGCATGTTTTTTTCTGACTTCAACTGGAACGCCGATAAGTCGGAGATGATGTCACTCCCATTTCCGAGGTTTCAGGAACGCAGCATTACGCCGGCGATAAATTCTCCTCATAGCAGCTTTAAATTTTAATTTTTTAAATACAGCTATCAGTAATAATGGGTTCAGAGATTTGACACCTGCAAAAATCCAATACTGTGCATCCCTAATTATTGCTACTGATATTTTTGATCTAGAGCACTGGCTCTTAACTTTACAGAATTTTATTCTGGGTGTGGATGGATTTCTTTAATTTCTTTAAAAAAATGTTCCATTCAAAGACATCACAGAGGGCAGAATTTGTTAAAATAACTCTTAAACTTTCTCTTATTCTGTGTGTTTGTAGGGAGCTGTGCAGCACATAGTCACGTCCTTTTTTCCCACAGTTTTTAGACAATGATATTTATGTATAGCAGCACTACCCAGTGGATATAATTAGTGTTACATGCCATATTCAAAGAGGTAAGTGAGTATACAATGGGAAAGGTAGGTGTACAGTGTTTTAACATCAATATGGAGACAAAATAGTCAACCTTGTGGTCACAATGCCAGTCAAAGTATTAAAGTAAACACAGACTGTATTGAGGGGGCACAGTCACGTTACTTACGCAGGGAAAAAAATCAGAATAATCTACATGAGTGAAATTACTTTGATTAGATGATCTAAAAGTCTGTTTTGATAAATTGCCCAGACCTGGCCAATACTGATGTCATCCCGTTAATGTTGTGCATCCCTAAATATTAGCAATGTTAATATTGCTTGCCAAGAACACAAAGCCTCCATTTGACTAAATAGGTCTGATCCAATAAATGTGGTGTTATGTTTAACAGATTAAGAGCAAGAAAACAACATTTTCTGCATTTGATTTATAAAAAATTTGTTTATATGTTTAATTATATGTTTAAATGAGTCTGAAAGGTAAACAGCTGTGGTTTATTAGTACCTTCTGCCTTTGTTACAAATAATATATGGAATGTTTATGGCTAATTTGTAAAGCTAAAAACACAGGCAAAATTTTTCATATTTGTTAACACCAGTAATCACCATTTCAGGTAGTTATCTGCTTGAATTGATTTTCTTAATAATATTGTTCATCACTACAGTTGAGTTATGTCTTTACTCACTGGAGAGTTCAGCGTTTTGTTCATTAACATATCAAATTTAGTTATGCACAATACTGTTTTTGCTGATGTCCGATATGCCAATATTTCTGAACTTATCGCTGATACCCATATTTTTTGTAAAGAGTACAAGCTCTAAAACTAAAATAAAAACATATTTGCTTGTTTTTCTTCCACCAAATAAATATGTCATGAGGAACTGAGCATGAAACACGCTCAGAAGTTACAACATTTTCCAAATTTGCCACACTTTGTGTTGTAAAATGGCTCAATTGGTGACTAATCAATTGATTGCTGCTGTCAGAAATGACCAGTGATTTGAGACTTGATCTCTTTTATAAAACTGAAGGTAATGAGAGGTGGATGCATTAAAAACGTTGAGAAAAGCTTTCACCATTGTAGGGATGGATTATATCGGGTTTTTGCTGGTATCCCTTATGCAGATATTCCCAAATTTGCCAATGCTGATATGACTACAGATATTTTTGGATTCAAAGTACGCGGTCTCTTCTTACCGATGATAGACTATTTCCTCACACCCTGACAGCTTGTTTGTGTTAGAAACAGACGTGAAACAGGAAAAAAAAAAAACTGTTTATTTCCTAAAATTGATTCTGGTGATTTTACTGTAGACATTGAGTAAGTGGGTGAAGTAGGTTGGTACATTCGTGCCTGATGCTGATATTTCAGCCGTTGTTGGGGAAATAAATGAGCAGTGTAATTGTCCATTATATCGACAGAAGTGTTTGTACCTGCAGATACCTTTATTTGAACTTTCGAAGCCATTTTCTTCTGATACTGATATTGTTCTGATAGTATGGGCAAAGTTTCTTGTTGGAAAGTAGTTACACAATCTGTGTACATGAATTTGTCTGCAATTTTCAGTCAAATCCATGAAGTGATAAGAATGGACATCATTTGATAACTAAGGTATGATGAGTATAGGCCCTGTTTTGACTAACATTAGCTATCATTGAGTGATAGTGGACTGTTCAGATATCACTGTTGTATGTCTGTCTGCTGTAATGACATTTAACTGCTGAGTCAAAGATTGTTTTATTGAGCAGCTTCGATGATGACCTGTCGGACAAACTTTGATCATGTTTAGTGATCAGGCAGGTGACAAATTAATGGTCAAGAGGTAGAACTATACAAATAGAAGTCATAATGGTACGTTTGCTGTTGGCCAAATGGTACTTAGGTGTCGGTATTAATATGAGCCCTGATCAGAATGGATTCATCGCTGTTGTATTGATAGTGAGGAGTCCAATTTGTCTTATTAGAAATATCTCATCAGAATTGAAATGTTGAGTTTATGATAGTACTGAAGGAGCCAAAAGTATATTTTAGGTATCAAGATGGTAGGTTAAATATTTACGTTTTATTTATTGATGAAAACATACATAATGTATCACTGGGATGGAGTTAAATTATGAAATATTAGATTTTCCATTTACAGTACTTTGTATTTTTATACAAACAATAATCATTCCAGAATTTGATACTTTGCTTAAACTTTGTCAAGGAGAGGAAAATCAGCGATTTCAATAAACTTTTGTTTAGTTATAGTACAAAAATATTGGCCACATTTCTTAATTTAATTGCTTCTGCACAAATTAGAAAATGAGCTTGAGTTTGTCTGCAATTCTCATCCTGTCAAATCTGGAGATTGCTCATTAAACATGTATCGTTCCATTATAATTAAACTAGAGATAAGGTTTAGTTTATAGTTTATACAGCAATAAGTGATGGTTGTAGGCTTTTCGTTGTTTGTAGGGTGTTACATTTTATTCCTCCTGTCCTTGTAAAAAGTTCATAATTCACTGAAGTCCGTACTAGGCATGCATGAAATGTTAGATAACATTTCTCAGAATTACGATAACAGTAGGAAATGTGATAATCTAATAAAAGCACAAGAGTGCATATTGACTGTAACTGACTGTCATGCCCATCTTTTTCTTTTGTTTACACATGTGCGGCTGCAGCATCTGTCTACTGAATCTAGAAAAAAATCCAAGCCATGTTTTTACCACGTAACTGGCACAAACACATTTCAGGGTAGCTCAAGGCCATAAGAACGTTCATCTGAGAGCAACAAAGGTGTAAAAGCTGGGCATGCTTGACAAAATTTCTTCTGATAATCTTACGCTGTTAAAATATCTTGTACCCGGTAAATTATTTGATGTCTTAACCGGGCGCTTCAACATGTTTGCATCTTTAATGAGGGGAGGAGAAGAGGGAGGGGAAGTGCAGAGTGTATTGTCCCCAGCCTTACTAACCCCTCGGAGCATTTTTCCTTGAGATACGTTCCTTTTTATACCAAAAAAGCATGTACAAAAAAAGGCAAACCATTTCTGTGATTTTCTGTGTGTGTATTGAACTCTGCGTTTAGTGTCCAATTCCATGATTCCGTCTGCAAATCCGTGATTTATAGGACTCTATTTTTTACGCAAACAAAATGAAAGTGAACTTGATCCAACGTACAAAATAAGTGCACAAGTTTATAATGTTATTAAGATTTTGGATGCATTTGGGTATTAAGGGTTCTGAAGTGATGCACAAATGTCAAAGGTACCTTAACTTTCAGAAACTGTTTCATGAGTAAGGTTGTTTGAAGAATTGAGAGTGAAGACAGTTGCTGTATTGTTGTGTAATTGTGACACAATGTAGGGCGTTGCAATATTTGCTTATTGAATACAAGAAAAGTTTCCAATATAGCTTACATACGATCCATTTCTTGCTGTTTTTTAAAGCTAAAATCCTGGGTTCTGACATATTTTGATGTAAATGATTTCCCTTTTACTAGCATGTGATCTGCTATTTCTATCTGTGCCTCCTTGCACTTTAAATAAACCTGTCTAAAGACTGGATGAGGAGAAATATTTGACTAAAGTCTCAGCTTTAAGATAAGTAAATCTGCAGAAGTGTGTTTTAAATGTGCCTCACTAACATTATTGTTTGTTCCTTTTTTAGCTCCTCATTTAGAAGTTCAAAACAAACTGGACTGCAACTGTTTGGTTTTAATCTCCGAAGTTGTTTTCGATTGAGCCCGTCTCCCTGAGCGGAGAGGGCAAGATGGCAGATCCAATCATGGACCTCTTTGAGGACACGCCCCTCTTCCCTGAGCCTGAGCTCCAGGGCTCAGCGGCCCTGTGGTCAGCCGCTGGCGGCCCAGTCAACTGACCCCGCCCCGGTTCAAGTCCCCACACAGCAGCCTGTGCCAGTGGCGGCAGCTCAGACTGTTTCCATAGCAGCCGCTCCCACTGTAGCCCCCGTCAGCGTTGATACTGTACCTCAGATCCAGGCCCAGACCACCATCCCCATTGCCAGCAACACCAGCGTGGCCCCCAGTAGCACCGTACTGCTGAGCTCACCACTGACGGTCTCCAGCGCCCAGGCCACCACCACCACCGCCACCACCCCGCAGCTCGCACAGATAACCCACCAGCTCACGCCTCAGCAGCTTGCCGCCATCACGCAGCAAGCAGGAGGGAAGATCGTTATTCTCAAGGGTCCCCAGGGCCAGGCCCAGGTCCTGCAGACTGTCTCAGGAGCCACGGGGCAAACCAGTGGAAAGGTCATCCGAGTATTGTCTGGCACGCCCCTCAAACCCGGCATGTCCATCCTGCAGGGGGGAGCAGTCTTGAATCAGGCAAGCCCGGGACAGGCTCAAGTCAAGGTGGGTGCGGGGGGCGTGCAGAGGCTGCTACAGTCTCCAAACGGGCCCGTGAAGCAGATGGTGCTGACCTCCATGCCCCAGCAGACGCAGGGCCAGCAGGTTCAGGTGCAGATCCCCGCTCAGGCACAGATTTCTCAAGGTCAGACTCAAGTCCAAGTCCAGCCTCAAGCCCAAACTGCCCAGATCCAGGTACAGCCCCAGGCCCAGCCAGCTCAGATCCAGGTCCAGACTCAGGGCCAGGTGCAGCTCCAGCCCGCCATGGCAGCGCAGACACCGGTAAGCAGCATCAGTGTCTCTGCTTTGTGTGGCAGCAGATCCATAACAAGCCTTTTAAGTCGTACATTAGATTTCTTTAAATCCAAGGCTCTTTCAAAGTGTCCAAAAGGTTTTTAGACTTTGACTTTCTTATTCTCTACTGGATTTTTTGGAGGAATTCTTCATAAATAGTGAGAAAAATAGAATAAGCAGTTAAAAGCTTTTAGTCCAACTGTTAGCATGTGTATGATTCTTTTTCATGTCTGGGTTGTTGCACTTTACTAAGATAACAATTTCCTTTAAAAAAACATTTTTGCACAAAGTATGGAAACATGTTTGATATCTCACACTTGTGTTGATTGTTGTTCTTCAGTGCCAGAAATGGCTCTTCGTTTGTCCTCTGTTGGTCATAAATGTGTTTCAAAGTCAGTAATTTGATTTTTTGTAAGTGTGTACAAACTGGTCATCTGCTGCCAGCAAACTGTAAACCTGTCAGCTAGACTTCTGTAGGTGATGTTGTGAGAGGCTTTACCCCGTGCTGTTGAATTTCAAAAGCTTTATTTATATGTTTCTCTTTCCTCAGAGACTTAAAGAGTATCTTTCTATCTGATTCCAGGGTTCTGAGGCAAAGCGGATCACTCTGGTTCTCCAGCAGCCCTCTCAGGCGGCTGCTCCAGCAGGTCAAGCCGTGACGGCCCAGCAACAAGTCACCCAAGTCCAGCAGGTTCAGGCAGCTCCAACAGGCCAGCAGCAGCAGACCCAGGCCCCAGCCAGGCTGGTGCTGGGTCAGCTCCCTGGAGGCAAACTGGTGCTGCAGGGGAGTCAGCTCGCTGCCCTGACCCAGGCCCGGGCTGCAGGTCAGGCCGGAGGGCAGCCCAAAGTCCTCACAATCCAGCTGCAGGTGCAGCAGCAGCCCAACCAACAGGGAGGAGTTAAGGTGAGAGAAGGCGGAGGGAGGATCCTCTGTTTGTGTAACCACATCAGTGTTTCTGCTCGATCAGGGAAAATGTTGTAATCGTGGCCAAGGCAGTGATGTTTTTGTGCTGTTTCTTCATTTGTCCGTCTGTGAGCGAGTTAACTCAGAGTTCTTAACAGATATGGATGGATTTTACAGAGAATGTTGGTCATCGCCCAAAGAAGAAGTGACGAGATATTCATCGACATGGCAATTTGTTAAAGGATTTGTTAATATTGGGCAGTTTTCCAGATTGTCAAGAACCTTAGAGGTTTATGCTGTTGGAGCATCTCTGCTTTAGACTGATATTGAGATGATTATTAAGCACAAATACTCACTGACTCTACAACATCTGTGCAACATCTTAAATGAGTAATTTATTTAAACTGCATTAAAATGAAGCCAAAGCTCAGTAACAAAGCCTGCTAATTATTTAACATTGTCTTCAAAAAGAAACAGTAGAGCTATGTGACCTATTAAACCAAATAATAAATGGAATTCACACATTTGATCACTTTGTATTTTACAGGACATACTATAAAGATAGCTAGCAGACAGTGTTCGTGAAATAAATAAATGTCTTGGGGTGAAAACATCCTGGAAAAGTCCTGGAAAATGATTTGAAGAAAAGAGCGGGAGCCCTGATGAAACTGCGCTGTAGGAGGAAGAAGGGGAGCGATCTGTCTGCACAGCAGTATGTGCAGGGCATGCAGCACGACAATCATTCTGTCGGAGGCTGTAATCGAGATTGTTTCAGAAACTCAGTAAATCGCCCACAGAAGGACATTTGTCTGTCAAAATGCAAGTTGATCTGTTTTTAGTTCATGACCACAAAGTTGTAAAAAAGATGGCTCGATCTGCATCTTATCTGAGTTTCACACGTCTTGTGATTGTTCTTGAAGATCCTGCCAATCAGACCCGGTCTCTAAACAAACCCGACAGCCTTCAGTCTGCTTCAGCTAAGATAACAGCTTGTTAGTTTTTCATTGGATTGTTCTCCTCTTAAAGGTGAGTGTGGCCTGACTAGTCTTTCCTCTCGCTCTCACAGTACCAGCTGGTGTCAGGAGGTGGAAACACTGGCAGCCCACAGGTGCTGCAGATTTCGCAGGGTCAGGGAGGACAGAGAGTCGCAGTGCCTCTCAAAATGCTCCTGCAGCCACAGGTAATCCCCCCCGATGTAAATGCAGTCTCTTCTTTATAAATGCTAAATGTGGGAAGGTCTCTGAAAGTTCTCTCTCCTCTGTCTCGTGCTTCTTCTCACAGACCAGCTCAGCATCCTCAGCCGGTGGTACGGTCTCTGTGGTGAAGGTCATCAACTCATCCGCCGGCCCCTCCACTACTACAACCACTACCCCCACCCAGGCCATCCGCATCACCAAAGCCCCCGGTGAGGCGTCCTCTGTACGACGGGTAGAGATCTTGTGCAAGCAGGAGAAAGCAAACCGCATCGTAGCAGAGGCCATCGCCCGGGCCAAAGCACGAGGAGAGAAGAACCTTCCCCGAGTCCTGAACCAGGACGAGCTCCCGTCATCGCAGGCCTCCCCTGAAGCAGGAGGCACTGTCACGGTGGTGTCTGCTGCCAAGAAGAAGAGCAGTGGGGGAGGAAGCAAGAAGAAGAGCCCGGTAGCTGGAACGACGACGCCCAAAACACCAGCAGGAGGGAGCAAAAACAGCAAAGTGAAGACACCAGGAGGACCAACAGGAGTGGCAGGAGGTGTGGTTACACCCGTAGGAGGGAACAAGAGCAAGAGCAAAACTAAGACCAAGTAAGAATGAATGATAAATACACTTCAGCGAGACCTCTGTCTGTATGTGTGCTGTTTTTCAATTCTGGTGCCTTTATTTTTGGCATTAAAAAGCATTATAGGTCATTAACTTCATTTTGTGAAAATTAAGGCCCTAAATGGCTTTAAAAATTCATTACATTTTCTCAGTGGTATTAATGATTCATTATGTGGTTTTCAAGAAAAAATTTAATAATATATTGTCAGTAATATAGTAATAAAACAGTAATGATATAATAATATGTAATATATAATTATAAACTGTGATTCCCCACATCTATACATCCACATACTAAACCAGTGAGATAGTTGTTTCTGGCTGAAAACTGGATATTTGGAAAGTGGTAGGCAGGCTGGACGAGGTAGAAGAAGAAAATGGAAATGCAAATGGCTCAAAAAAGTGATATTCAGAGAATGGCTTCAGCCCGTTGGTGGTGAAGACAGAGAATAAATAATTTGAGTTGGTACAGTGGGTGTCAACATTGTGAAATCTCAAATGCAAATGACTATTATCTTATACAAAAATCCTAACCTTTGGAAAATGTCTTGAGTTGACAGTCTTGACATTAAAAAGTTTTACAGTATAACATTAAAGTTCAACATTTGACTGCCTTATTTCTGCCGAAACCCTGCTACACAGCAACAGTGTGGATCAGTGCTTCCAGTGGGTTTATTGGGGGTGGGGGCCAAACATAAGTGAGACTCTGCAGCTACCTTAGCTAACTCTGCACCGACAGCACAAAGTTATGGTTCTTTTCCATTAGCCCTACTCTACTCGCCTAGTGCTGCTTTTCCATTAGCCCCGGTCGCCTGCCCAATGGGTTGCAGTGTCGCTGTAAACAGCTGAGCAACACTGCGGTGACGTTGTTTTGAGCACGACACAACAATCTGTGGCTTTTTTTCACAAACCGAGTAAAACAGGAAAGCAGAAGAAGGCTGCAGGTGGCAAGAAGAAATACTCCTTGAGAAGCACAGGAGAGTTTTGGAAGTTATACAACAGAATGAAGCCGAGGACGAGAGCAATCGAGCTGCAAAGAAAAGATGTTTGAGGGTAAGCTAACGGTAGCTACTGCTAGCATGCTAGGTCATCGCGCTCATGACTCATCGATGACGACATTGTCTGACCAATCAGTAGCCGGCAGTCGGTGATGTCATCTTTTAGTATGGACTCAGCTCGCTTGGAACCAGAGGGGAGTAGGTACTAAATCTAGCTTGTTTTAGGAGGTACCAGGCTAGTGGAAACACGCTGCAAATCGAGTAGGGCCGAGTAGAGTAGGGCCGAGGTGTGCTAGTGGAAAAGGGCCATAAGTTTTTGTCTACGAAGGAGCGGCTTAATTGGCTGAATGGAACAGGGAAACTTGTGAAAGGTGGTCTTATAACTTAAATAAGTGCTCATAAATTCTGTGAATTATTTTCTGAATCACATACTTGAGGTCACGGAGTGGAAGTTGCATGCGGTGACCACCGACCACAATAAACATGAGGGGAAATAACTGTGGGGTGCACTGGAGCGTTGCCAATGTGTTTGTGTTTCTTGCTTCTACAAACTTTTTACTCCAAATTGTAATCTTTACCTGGGAATTACAGAAATTAAAATGAATTCACTGGAAATGGGGATTAATTTAAACAAACTGTATTGTATCCAAACATGAATATAATATAAGCATTTTGTTTTGTCAGAGGCAGACATCCATGTAAAATAAGAGAAGTAAAACATCACATTTCAACAGATTTATCTGCAAGGGGAATTTTATAAAGTTTTACCATTTAAATTGAATAATTAATATCAGCTTTAGTTTAAGACCACCTGCTAAAAATGGTCCAGGGTTCTTGAACCATCTGTGCACGTGATGGAGGAGTGCACAGTGCATGTGGGGGGCGTGGCCTCAACACTCCTGCAGTAACCAGTTTGCTATGTGCATGTGATCGAGGAATAACAGGGATATTCTCAGCTTTACACACATGAAATCTGTTTTAGCCAAGAGTATGCTGAAATACTTTTTACTCAACTATATTTCTGCTACTCCTCCTTGCAGCACTATAACTCTCGTGGGAGCCAAAAAGAGGAAGAGAAATGCGTCCTCGGATCACTCTGATGGAGAGATGAGCCCTGCCTCACCTGCTGTGCTGGAGGAGGATCTGATCACGGTACAAAACCAAACATGATCACAAACTAAGCTCAGCATACTGGTATTGAAGTCATAAAGCTGTGTCATTAGCAGGGTTACTGCAGATTTTAAAAGTTTTGAAAGGTGTTAGTTTGTTTTCTTTTAACTGTGACAAAAAGAAGTCTTAAAAGTCTTATTTTCAGCTGGGAGAGGTGTTAATTTGAAGGAAAATTGATGGAGACAGTCTTTATGAAAAGGGTTTTTTAGAGCTGCATCAAAAAACAATGTAACAATAGAAATGGTCACAGCTTAATGCTTTTACACAAATCAATACAAAGTTCTTCATGCGTATGCACGTGCATGCTTTCTCTCAAACCTGAATCTCTGTCCCAGTCATGGGAGAAAATGGGCCCTGATGTTCAATGATGGGGTTAATATTTAGCTTCCTGTTTTGTTTTTGTAAAATCTTAATACTAAAGTCTGCATTTTTGCATATTATAGAGACTGAAGCTTCAGCGTATACTGGTGTTGCTTGGATTTTATTCAGCAGTACAAAAAGTCGTCATTTTCTCAGTTTGGGTCCAATTACGTTTTAGATTGGAAAAGATGGAACTTTATTTCTCCCTTTGGAAGAATCCCTCAGGGGAATTAAGATTCCAGTAATGCTTTTTCCTGGCAGATAAAGAGATGTATAAAAAAGATATACTAAAAAAAAAAATAATATAAATAAAAATAGAAATATGGCTTCTGCTCCTTCCCGTCTTCAGTCTTCCTGTTACTTCTCCTCCCCCGAGTGAGGAGAGTTAGTTTTGTAGCAACCCTGGTAAAATAATTGTTGTTTTTTGACTTTTCCAGGGGTTGGAATGTTTAATTTTTACCAAAGAAATTGAAGCAAAATTGTGTCTAGTTCTTTTTCCTATAGTTTTGTTTATCCATGCTTCTGCAGGCTCTTTATGGAGTTTTGTTGTCTCACCGTGTGACCGCTGTCCTGTCTCATTTACACTTCAGCTTATTATTAGTCTAAGGTCTCATGTTAGATGATGTGAATGAACTAGAATGAATGTGATGCTTGTCAGTGTTGTGAGAGAGATTTATGGTCCTGTAAAGTGAGCTGACACCTGATGATCCCGTATCAAGTGTCGCCTGGCCTCGTTTAAGTGTTTTAATGGTCCTCATTAAAGCTTATTTCACTTTGTTTGTCTCTGTTGTCTCGACACGTTTAACCAACACTTCTCTTTTGGCCAGAAGAGGCGCTCCAATCGCGTCGTGAAAAGAAAGAAATACACAGAAGACCTGGACATCAAGATAACGGATGATGAGGACGAGCAGGAAGATGTAGATGTTACCACGACGGCGGCGGCCGTGGCCTCCATCAGCGGAGGAACAGCCGCTCAGCTGAAGCAGGAGATGGAGCTGGATATCGACGGGCAGCCCAGCATGCAGTTCTTTGTGGTGAGTGGAGGAAAAATAAATTATAGAAATTCAGAAAATACAGAACTCGTGTTTCAGCAGTCCATCAACAATTCTATCTTTACATATAAAAGGTTCCTGCTGATCCTTCAGAAGTGTCTATAGTTTATAAATCTATAAAAATGTGGAGGGAAGGTCACGCGTTTACGTAACTGACACAACCCTCTGATCACGGCTCACATCCCTGCCCAAATGTAAAGGTTCATCTAGTGGTGGAAATACAACCAGATCAGGGTTTAATGCTTTAAATGGTTCTGAACTCTACTGAACTGAACCAGACCACTCAGTGAAACGAGGTTTTAGTCGACACATTTTAGACTTAAGCTGCTCTGATAACTAACCAGAACACTATCTACTCTGACAATCATAAGCCTTGTAAAGGTTCTACTTTCTAATTAGGGTTTTGTTTAAAGTGGAATTGTTTGAGCAGTTTTACCATCAGAAACAAAAAAATGTACATTTGACCACCTAAATGTTTTATGTTGAGGTCACATAGGATCTTAGGTTGTTTAATTTAGCTTAAAGTTAATTTTATTGAGCTTTTTTGAATCCATGTGTTTTTTTTATTTCTCACTGCTCAGTTTGTTTTTCCAGTCTAATATTTTACCCTTAAGGGATGCGCGATATTTGTTTTTGCTGATATCTGATGTGCAGTTAATTCCAAACTAAACACTTGAAATACAAATATTTTGTGTCAAGAACGCAAAGCTTCCACTTACCTTGAAAAGACCTGTTTCTTTTATTTGTGTTTGAAACAGATCTGAAACATTTTATTCTTTAAGAAATGTAACTTTTGATTTAGAAGTGGATGTTCAGTGATGTTCAGGTACAAGGCCAAATACCCACAAATGTGCTCAAAAGTCTTCAAAAAGTGATTTTTGCATTATATGGAACCTTTTGATTAAAGCAAACACTTCAACAAAAAACAAGCAAAAAGCAGAAATGATAAATGAAAGGAGAACAAATATTTTTTTATATGATCTGCCCTTTTTTTTACAAGACACTAATTAACAATGTGCATAATAAAACAGTAAATTAAATAAAATGCATCATCAATACAACAATAAATCAAACAGGCAGAATTTGTCAAACAACTTTTATCCTCTTTCAGGAAAACCCAAGTGAGGAGGATGCAGCCATTGTAGACAAAGTTCTCTTAATGAGGTTAACCAAGAAGGAGGTAGGTCTGTTTTATTTTTTATTATACTTTAAATATTTAATCATCGTTAAATCCTAAAAACGATCTTCTCTGAAAGGTGTCTCATGGCCAGTACACAAACGTGGAGGAATTCTTCGTCAAATATAAAAACTAGTAAGTTTCCATATCTAATCAGATTGTTTTTACTTTAACTTGGACTATTTTTGTGTATGAGAGGGATCAGAATGAGTAAAGTGGCGTGTCTTGTTCCCAGCTCTTACTTACACTGTGAGTGGGCCAGTATGGAGCAGCTGGAGAAGGACAAGAGGATCCATCAGAAGATCAAGAGGTTCAAGACCAAACACGCTCAGATGAGGCACCTTTTCCAGGAGGTGAGACTGAAGCAGCTGCTGAAAATGATTGTTAGGATGTAATTCAGCTGCTCCTGCCTTAACTTAAAGCATAATCCTTCACCATCCGACCCTGTGACTCTGCAGGAGGAGGAGCCTTTTAACCCCGACTACGTGGAGGTGGACCGCATCCTGGACGTGTCTCACAGCGTGGACAAGGACAACGGCGAGGTAAGAGACGGGGACTCTGTCAGAGCTGTGCAGCTGACTTTTACTGTAACTAAAAGTCTAAGACCGTCTGTAACTCTGGCCTCCAGCCTGTGATCTACTACCTGGTGAAGTGGTGCTCACTGCCTTATGAAGACGCCACCTGGGAGCTGAAGGAAGACGTGGACGAGGGGAAGGTCGAAGAGTTCAGCAAGATCGCAAATCGACAACCTCGCTTGAAAAGAACAGTGAGTAGACAAGTGGAGGACGGCAGGAAACACTTTTCTAAACTTCACGGTATCTTATCAGTTATATTCTAACACTTTCTCACGTTTCTTATTATAAAACCTGAAGTGGAATAAAGACAAAGCTTTAAACCCTTGAGGCACCCAAAAAATGAACATATGCCAAAGTCCCTGGTGTACCAAAACTGTTCTTCTCATAAGAGTTAGAACAATGTTGAGTCTATTTTTTTTTTTTACTTTGACTGCATCAAGTCTTTTCCGCAACATCCAACCTAACCACAGATGTAATGGGGTTTTTGGTATAATTTTTGGACATTTTTACATATTTTTGTGTCCTTTTTAAAGAACACTACAAGCACCCCATTTTTTCAATGGGGGAAATATAAATTGCTTTAAAAAAAGAAAAAAAGGAATATTGGGGTGGGGTAATTACAGCCTTGTCTAGGTCAATAATTGATAAGAAAATGGATTTTAATGTTTGTTTAACATCAAAATCCCTCATGTACCAAAACACTCCCTCTCATAAAAGTGTAATAAAAATGCTAAATCGATTTTTGTTTTTTTACATTCACTCTATCAGATATTTAACATAACAACTTCTGACCTTACCTGAAATATTAAGTTTTGTATTTTCTTTTATCGATGTCTTATTCTTTTTCTGGAGCAATGAAAACTTAATCAACAGAAGAACGCTGAAATCCCTCGAATACCAAACAGTCGGTCACATTTAAGTATAATAAAATGTTAAAACTTTTTTATTATCAACACTGCATCACATCTTTTCATCTACTTCAGACCTAACAAAGATCAAAAAAGTTTGTATTAATATATTTTGTGTTTTCTACCCTTTTGTATTAGGAGAGGGGTACTGCTCTTTTGATCAAGTAAACTCATAAACAGAACCCATTTGACCATCAGTAACTTGAACTTGAAACACACACATGCTCACAGACACACTCACACACATCAGCCCAGCACATGAAATCTATTTTTGTCGTGTTCACCTTTTTTAATGCCATGCTTTTTGCCAGGTAAGGCATCCAGACCTCCATTAAACTTTATATGATGCAGCGATGATTTTGGGGGGTTCACTAGCCGTAAAACCTGTTTTCCCTTTATTTTGAAAGTAGAGGCTTAGATTTATCAAGTATACATTGAAAAGTTTTTTAATATGTCAGGGTTACAGTATATCAAAAATAAATGGTTATTATGGGAGTCAATGGAACCAAGTCAGACATAAAGTCAAAGAGTGTGTGGGCGATGTATATCTACTATTCTGTACACCTAACAATGGTGGGATCATGGAATTTTAAAAATGTATAAATAGATTAAAAACCTGTCCAAGTATCATATAATTGGCTTTTAAATTGACTGAGATATTCAGGTATAAATAAAAAAGGCACGATGTACCAATTTGTCTCTCAAGGTGCCTCAAGGGTAAAACATGGCTCAGTTTAAAAATCTACAGAGGAAAAGAAGAAAAGACTTTGTTTTAAAACAGAAATGCAGGCCAAAGATCCTGCAGTGCAGGTGTCCCTAAAGATAAACTGTAACATCATAGTTTGGTGTCCTCTCTTCAAACTAAGCTGTGTCATTTCACAATTATTTAATTTTTTGATCTTCTTTCCTCCTCAGCCTCGTCCGCCTGCTGCCTCATGGAAAAAACTAGAGGAGACCAGAGAGTACAAAAACGGAAACACGCTGAGAGAATATCAGCTGGAAGGAGTCAACTGGCTGCTCTTCAACTGGTACAACAGGTAGATGTGACACGTGGACTCACTCTGCAGCACAACATGTGACCAAATGCAGACAAACTGAACTGCAATATTTGTTCTTAGAATCCATGTAGTGAGATTTTAATGTTTATTTTGTTTGTCGTCTCTCAGGCAGAACTGCATCCTGGCAGATGAGATGGGTTTGGGGAAGACGATCCAGTCCATCGCGCTGCTGTCTGAGGTTTACTCTGCTGGGATCCAAGGCCCCTTCTTGGTCATCGCCCCACTCTCCACCATCACTAACTGGGAGAGGGAGTTCTCCACGTGGACCCACATGAACGCCATCGTCTACCACGGCAGCCTGGCCAGCCGGCAGATGATCCAGCAGTACGAGATGTACTGCAAGGATGAAAAGGTGGGTTCATTGTGAAGGTTCAGTCTATAAGATGCTCTTTGGATGCCTGTTTTTCCATCAGAAGTTTTCTCCTGTCAGTTTAGTGTGACTGATGTTCTTCTATAAAATGCTGAGACATGCTCAGTCATTATCACAGATGAGGCTGCCATCAGGCATTGCACAAGACCTGACACAAGTGAAAATGCACCCTCTTCTTTGTTTAGTGCACATTAGTGCCTCCCTGTTGAAAATATTGTAGCATTTAATAGTCAAAGAAACCTGATAAAATGCTTTAATAATTAAGTATTTTAAAGAAATAAGCAAATGTAAAAATAGTCAGTTGAGGATCAGTCCAATCAAAAGATTCAAGCATCTGTGATGGTTAGACAGTCCATATAACTTAAGCAGTAATCCATAATCTGATCATGTGGGGCAGGAATTAAAACAGCAGTTTGACAGACAAGTTAAAATAAAACATCGTTATTTAAGAAAAACACCCCTTGCATTTATTTCTTTTTACCCAAGCACGAAACATACAAATGTACCATAGTTTTAGATTACAAAGCACATGTGGTTTAACCTGACACAACAGGAGAACAGTTCTATGTACCGTCACAGAAATATTTCATGAGTCCATTCGGAGAAGAGCCCATAGAAAATGTTCTCAGAGGCAGAACCTCCAAAAACACCTGCAGCTGGTGATTGGACAATTGTTCTGCCAGTCACACTCATCACAGACCAATCATATCAAGCCCCAGTATGACGTAGCAGCTGGTGGTTAGCTGTTAGCTTTAACTACGTTTCAGTCCTTAGACTATCGTCTTACATTAAATTTTACCACACAGATGTATCATTTGCCACTTTATGTGACATGAACCTCATCAGTGAAATCCAAGGAGAGCATATTTTGTGAGGTATCCTTGAGTAACCATGACTACTATAGACTAACCGGCACCATCCAGAGAATCTGCATCTCCCTGTTTCCAGGCAGTGATCGCTGGCTTCTCTGATTGAGTGATTGATTTTCCCTACAGCGGCACCAGGCTACTTTTTAGATTTCAAAAAAGGAGCAGTTATATAAACATGAACTCATTTTATTAGTTAGAAATGCCTTTGAGGTAGACTGCAGCAAAAAGATATTTTAATTGTAAACCAAAATAATACCCTTCATTGGTCTGTTCTCTTCCTGTACTTGATTTTTCTCCTTCAAACAAAACTGACACTGCAGTGTAGCAGCAGCCTCTGCACGGTTAATCAAGTGCCTCTGCTTCGATGCATCTTCATCTGCATCACGATGCAGCTACTGAAAGTTTATTTTTGACACCTCTAATGGGTCGTACAGAGAGAAGTGGAAGTCAGCTTTTTGTCCCCAAACTGAGGACATGAGGACAAAATTGATCAGATTTTAGGAGCATGTGTGAAAGGCCTCTAAAGATTTAGACCTTTAAATTTATATTTTACATGGACTGGGAGGCAAAGTCAAGAAACTTTAAGCACTTCACAAATAAAAGTTTTGAAAAGATTTATATTTTACATTGTCCATCACCTCCAGAATCACTGCATGATTTTTGGCGTTACACATTATCTGCTGCGATGAATGCACAGGTACGTGACTTTTTATGTCTGTTAACACGACTTCTCATTTGTCCGCAGGAGCATCTGATCCCTGGTGCGTACAAGTTTGACGCCCTCATCACCACTTTTGAGATGATTTTGTCTGATTGCCCTGAGCTGAGAGAGATCTCCTGGCGCTGTGTGATCATTGATGAAGCTCACCGCCTCAAGAATCGAAACTGCAAGCTGTTGGACAGTTTGAAGATGCTGGATCTGGTGAGTGGTAACCTGGTTAAATCTGGATTTTCAAATACTCGGATCATTAGATTTACGGAAAAAGTCACAGATTATTCAGATTAAATGTGATTTAAGTCAATTTTAAGTCAGTTTGATATAAAAGAAGACTTTCACTTTTACCCTTTTTATTTTGATCCTATCCCTTAGGGTTATTCTAAGACTTAATAAGAACTTCTGATTATAAATAATGAATCTCCTGCATTTTCCTGTGTTTCTGAACATCCTACAATCATTTGTAACTATCCTGTTGTCCTTCTTCTCTGTCTCTTCTATGTTTGGATTTCTCTCAGGAACACAAAGTGCTGCTGACAGGCACTCCTCTTCAAAACACTGTGGAGGAACTCTTCAGTCTGCTTCATTTTCTGGAGCCTGCTCAGTTCCCCTCTGAGACTGAATTCCTCAGAGACTTTGGAGACCTCAAAACAGAAGAGCAGGTCTGAATTATGCACTTCACACTCAGATTTATGCACCTCACCGTCCTATTTTTCTTACAAAGTCTGACATTGTTTTTATTTTTGTCTACAGGTTCAGAAGCTGCAGGCCATCTTGAAGCCCATGATGTTACGACGGCTCAAAGAGGATGTCGAGAAGAACTTGGCTCCCAAACAGGAGACCATCATTGAGGTTAGTGCTACCGTCACACATCCCACTAATCCTTTGTGTTGGAAATCTGAATGAAATAAATCAGACAGCAATCTGAGTTTTCCACACTTCTTTCTCAGGTTGAGTTGACGGACGTTCAGAAGAAGTATTATCGAGCCATCCTGGAGAGAAACTTCAGCTTCCTCAGTTTAGGAGCCAACAGTAACAGCAACGTCCCCAACCTGCTCAACACAATGATGGAGCTACGCAAGTGCTGCAACCACCCCTACCTCATTAATGGTAACTTATCACATCATTCAGACACGCACCTCTGTGAATGTTTCTTTTACCTCAGCACTTCAAAGTGAGAAATGAGAATTAAATCACATCCAGTGAAACAGTCCTGAGGTGAGAAAGTCAGGGTACCTGACGTAGGAGGCACTGCTGCCGTCATATTGGTGTTAAAGTTTTTGTTAAATGGTTGATTAAAGACAGGGCTCCCTGTCCCAACATCATCATCATCAGCTCCACCCTCCATATTATATCCACTCTCACAGGCACACTCTCCACTACACAGCAGTAGCAGTCAGGGATAATATTTCTATGGCAGGGCACGTCTATTTTTAGAGCACAATTCATACACAAGGCAATTCAAAGTGCTTTACAGAACAAGAAGATAGCATTAAAATCACAACACAAAATGAGCACAAAAAAGTAATTATAAAATGAACTTTAAAAGAGAAGAGTGTTGTCTTTCTTCAGCCATGAGATGAATGGCTGCCACATTTTGTCAAACTTGTGTGGGCTGTCTTTGAAGATGAACCTGATCCTCTCTTAGTGAGATGTATTAGTTAACTTTCCGAAGTGTAAGGAGTAGCTTTTTGACAGTGGCCAGGCAATAGAGACAAATTCCTTTTGGGCTGATGTAAATTTTCTCTGTGTTGTCGACAAACTGAGGATGATCAGCCAAGGATCTGCTTCCAGTGAACTATAAATAATTTTAAACAGGATTTTAAACGCATCTTTCCAACAGGAGGTCACCTTCAGGCAAGAAACAAAGCTGTGGGCAGGGTCAGCTTTAGAGGCATTACTTTTGTCACAAGTGATGATATATTTGGATATAATTTCTAATTTTTTTCTTCAGGTGGGTATTATACATGAGTACAAGCAAAATACTTGAGATATTTTTTCTCCCCAACATTGCGATTGCAACACATCTGATACAAAAAGCCAAAATATTCCTTCCTTTGCGAAATCACAGGCAAAAACAGAGTGCTGGGAGCCAAGGGAAGGTAAAATAGCTGTGCTGTGATTGGTATAAGACATAGTATTTTTGATAGCTGCTCTCTGTAATTGAGAAATTATGGTACTGTGTAATTTTGCATTGGAGATTATTATTGTACTTTTAACTCTCCACAAATGTTTGATGCTAACAAAGATGGAACAAACTTTGTGTTTCTAATATGGTGCAGCACCAACAGTGGTGTGATCATGATGTTCAGTGAGCTAGATGGTTCATGATATAAAACCCAATTAAAAAAAATGACATGCAATTAAACATTTAAATAGAAAAAGAGATTATAGAAAGCACATGTAGGTGGAGGCTGTGTAGCTGTGACATCATAAACCTCAGGAAGTAAAAACAGCATTTAAGGGTCCTTTTCTTTAATGAGTTGGATTATTATTTCTCTGTGAACTGAGAATTAAGTCAAACATGTCATGTTCCTCTGCTGCTAAAGCCCCTTCTAAAAGCTACAAAAACGGATTCTGCAGGATGTGGGACCTTTAGAGTTTGCATGGTGCTTATTTCAAGTACTTGTCACCACTGCTTCTCAGTCGGCCATGCTGAATAATCACAGTAGAGTGTTTGAGTAGCACAAATCTTTCCTTTATTTATGACAGTCTGCTGATCATCAGTTTTAGTTGAGGCCTTGAACTTGTAAAATCTATTCTGATTAAATAACTTTTTTCCTCCAGGCGCGGAGGAGAAGATCGTAGCGGAGCTGCGGGAGGTGTATGACCCGCTGGCTCCCGACTTCCATTTGCAGGCCCTCATCCGGTCGGCCGGCAAACTGGTGCTGCTGGACAAACTTCTGCCTCGCCTCAAGGCCGGCGGCCACAAAGTGCTCATCTTCTCCCAGATGGTGCGCTGCTTAGACATTCTGGAGGACTACCTCATCAACAAGAGGTGAGACGCAGAGCTCTCTGTCACGACTCATTATGTTCAAACAAAACTCAGAGTGTGATGAGACTCAAAGTGTAATGTGGCTGCTTTTCACAGATACCTTTATGAGCGTATTGATGGCAGGGTTCGTGGGAACCTGCGACAGGCTGCCATCGATCGCTTCAGCAAACCGGACTCGGACCGATTTGTCTTCCTGCTGTGTACCCGAGCTGGTGGCCTGGGTATTAACCTCACTGCTGCAGATACCTGTGTGATATTTGACTCTGACTGGAACCCTCAAAATGACCTGCAGGTATGAAACTTTTACCTTTTTTAATAACTTTGTGTCAATTATACATTTTGCAAAATAATAATGTAAGATATAAATGTAAATAAAATAAAACTATATGGTCAGCCAGTTTTTATTCTTGAGCCAAATCATAGAAAATGTCACAAGACTCTTTACAAAAAAACAGTAGGTCAGTGCCTTATTTTTTCTCTGTATGCCTTTTTTATTATCATTATTTTTAATGATTAAAATCATTGTTAATATTTCTATGAAAGCTGTTGAAAGACAGAGGTGGGCAAAGACAAAGGGACAAAATGAGGATTCATGTCTGCACTGCATTAACATGTTGATCATGACAAAAGGAAACAAACGGTGAGAACTGATGTCGTCATTGATGCCACTGAAAACCTGTAAAGGCCTGAAAAGGCTCAGAAGATCCAGAAGAGTTAATGAGGCTAATGGTATGGGCATCAATGAAACCATGTCAATGCCCATCACCATTGGACAACTGTTGGTGTTTTCTTTCTCTCTTTTTGTCAAAATATGTCTTAAGATTAAGTTTCTGGACATTTTAAGTTAACAGCACTGAGCATTTCATTTTTTAGAATAGTCGGTGCTGTGCAGTGAAAAGTTTGTGAATTTCATGACAGCAGTGATGCAGCGACATCATGAAGTGGATGAAGACTGTTTTTAACATGTATGAAAAGTGCTTTATTAATAAAGTTTATTTGGTTTTATCAATGAAACATCGGCATAAATGGAATAACAAGGACAATAGCAAAAGGGAAAAAGAAAAGAGGATGTTTTCGTAATTACTTATCAAAGTAGAGAAATGAGGTTTTATGTGAATGTGATAGAAATTATAAATTCTATACCTAGTATGCAAAGTTATTTTTATGATAACCATTTTACCCTTTAATATTGCTATCATCATAAACATTATTATATCTGTTCTTTTTCCTGTCGTTTCTTTGTTTGACATTTTATACTTTGTGGAATTCAGAAAAATCAACTAATTAATTATTTCATCAGATTTTCGAATATCAGATTTTATGAAGTCACGTCTTCAAACTTTTTTGAGGACCATGTATCAAAACACTGAGTTGCCTAACATTGGGTGTCTACTGTTTTTGTGTTGCCGTCAGAATGTTTGATTTTTACCAGGATTGTTTCAGTGTTTATGATTTTGGTCTTGTGACTAATACTTATTTACCAAACACACGCACGTTAACATACATAATGTGTCATCAGTCAACTAAACTGTATCCAGATGGCCGCAGAATCTCTGCTTGTCTTTTTTTTTATGATATTCAAATCAAACAGTAGTTTTTACCCATCGTCTGCAGCAAAGTGCAAACACCCTGATTATTCTAAATTCTTTTCTCAGGCTCAAGCACGGTGTCATCGTATCGGACAGTCGAAGGCCGTCAAAGTCTACCGGCTGATCACGAGGAACTCCTACGAGAGGGAGATGCTGGACAAAGCCAGCTTGAAGCTGGGCCTGGACCGTGCCGTGCTGCAGAGCATGAGTGGAAACAAAGACAAGGACAGCGTAAACGGGGTAAGAAACTGAAGGATGCTGGACATATTTAAGAAGGCGGTTTTTTTAACTAATATAACTTTGCCTCCTGTCCAGCGATACTCGGGCTGAAAGCATTTTATTGATGAGTCTTCTGTACTGATCATTCTTGAGTAGAGAGAGGACAACTATAGGTTTGATAACAATAATAGTAATAATAATAATGATTATAATACCAATAATACATTTTATTTAAAAATGCCTTACACAACACTTGGGTACACTGTACAGTATTTAAACAACAACAATAACAAAATGTTATAAAGTCAAAGACATAATCTCAGTTTTATGAATAATCTTTGTCATTTTGCTTGACTTAAAATGGTTGTTAGGCTTCATTTTTCAGCTCTTGTCCTCTCTGAAACTACTGTGCTGAATTTAATTTTCATAAATGTAACACTGACATTATCAGTCTACCTGGGGAAATTTTGTAAAGTGTTCAATAAACTAGAGTTTGATCATAGACCTGACAGAGGCATACTACTACCAGGCAGAAGGTCCTTTTTTTTAACTTTTACCAATGAGCTCCATCTCTTAACAGATCCAGCAGTTCTCAAAGAAGGAGATCGAAGACCTGCTTAGGAAAGGAGCCTATGCCGCCATCATGGATGAAAACGATGAAGGAAGCCGCTTCTGCGAGGAGGACATCGACCAGATCCTTCAACGAAGAGCCACCACCATCACCATCGAGAGCGAGGGCAAAGGATCCACGTTTTCCAAGGCCAGCTTCGTGGCCTCTGAGAACCGCAACGACATCGCTCTGGATGATCCTGAATTCTGGCAGAAGTGGGCGAAGAAAGCCGACATAGACATGGACACCATCAACAGAAAGGTAAGGAGGGAGATTCATGAGTATCAGGAAGGACTAGAAGCACATTTGAACTTAGTCATTTGTAAAGCACATTGAATACAAACATGCAACTCGAAGGGTTTTTATAATACCAGAGTAATTAACTTTGATTTAGAAACAAACTCTGAAGTCCTTTTCCCATTTTCAAAACAGTCACGGTAATTCCAACAGACTGTCTAAATCAGGGTAGTTAACTGTGTTTATAATATTTGAAATATAACAAAAATATCCATGAAAGCCACAAAAATAAGCAAATTTGTAAGCAAATACTAATTTAATTGACTGTTACCCCTGTTTGTTTGTTTGAGAGCCGGGTAACTCAGCAGACGTTGACAAGTTTAAGGAATGTTGATCAGGGCACAAGAAGAGAGAAGTTAGATTTTAGTGGTGGTCCAGATAAGGATGTGGTTTCAGGAACATTTTTGAGGGTTTGTTAGCATGCACGTGAGGGCAGATTTTCACCATTGTTGTTTGCATTGTGTCTCTCTGGGTCCAACATCATGAGTGCAATTCATTTTGGAGGAACAAACAAAATGATGATTCCAATTTAAAGTAATGACAAAACCCTGAAAAAGCTTTTTCTTTCCTATGTTAGGTACTGAGTTATTTGTTTTGTTTGTCAGAGAAGCTCATTATTACCTACCTATAAAGAATCTTATTATGCTGGTAACTTTATTATGGAATTATTGCTTATACATGTAACAGCAATGTGTGAGATGCTTTCTAGTTTTTCATATCTTTGCTTTGGTTTATTAGTTATTGCCTCTGCCAAGGGTGTTGTATTTTTGCCTTCATTTGTCTGTTTGTTTGCCAGATTAAGCAAAAACCGTTTTCACCACTTAATTGTCCAACTAGTAGTGTTGTCAACATGTTTCCAAGTACTTTGGGCAGGTTTTCAGGGTCAAGGAATCATGTTTTAAGGGTCAATTCATCGTGCTACTGTGGCTAATATGTGTAACAGCAATATGTGAACTCCCTTAGTGGAGGTTTGTGCTCTTCAAGTGCAGTTTATAAAACATATGTTGTCTCATTCAGTGTGAATTTGTTGACTAATTACCTTCGCCAAGGAGGTTATGTTTTCGGGAGAGTTTGTTCGTCTGTGAACAAAATAACTCAAAAAGTAATGAACGGATTTTGATGAATTTTGCAGGAAATGTTCAGCATGGGAAAAAGAAGAGCTGATTCGATTTTGGTGTTGATCCGGATTTTTCGCCATGGCGAAAAATGTGATTTCTGTGAATAACTACTGAACTAAAATAGATATCATTATGAATCCAGTTGTTAACAGTATGTTTTCATGGTCAAGGAATCTAAATATTTAGAGGAAATAAAGGTAGGACTAATATTTATGGTGAAAATCACAGTATGGCTAAGGACTGTGGCGCTGGCGGAGGTCTGCGCTCTCCGAGTGCTTTTCTAGGTATTTTTGTAATAGTTTTCATCAACAACCTTTTTTTCCCCCTGACGAAAACTAGACAGTAACTAATAATAAGAAGTTACCACGGACAAAAACTAAAACTAAATTAACTGACATTTTCATCAACAAGTAAAAAAACGACTAAAATGTTTGATAGAGACTTAAAATAACCAGACCTAACTTCATCATGCAGAAAGTAGGAACAAGTTAGGAATATATCCAATCACAGATGTATGGATGCATTTCACGTCTGACACTGTGGAGAACAAGTCACTGTGTAAATCATATGGAGTGATTATGACTGGTGAAAAGAAAACAAACTTGTTCCCAGCTTCAGCAGTAGCAGTGCTAAAGAGGAGATAAATAATGACATGTTTTATGCATCAGGTTGGTGTTGATGAGAAATGTAAATACATTTATTCAGGTGTTAATCATGACCTCAGAATTTTAAGTCAACATAAAAATGCTGAACCCATCACACTATTTTAGTCGACTAAATTTACAGTAGATTTTTTTTGACTGAAATGTTGTGGAATTTCCTCAGACTACAGTCAAAACAACTTAGATTCTGACTAAAATAAAAGATAGTTTGGACATAAGACTATAACTAAGACTAAAATGCTGTCTTGTGTTGCCCTTTACCAAAAATCCCCGTCTGACTAACGACCCCCTGCCTCTGCTCCAGAACACCCTCGTCATCGACACGCCCAGAGTTCGCAAACAGACCCGGCAGTACTCCAGCCTGCGAGGGGACGGAGGGGACCTGTCTGATCTGGACAGCGATGACGAGTATCCACCCGCCAATTCCAGACAGTCTCGTGCCTCCAGGCGTGCCGAGCGTCACAGTGGAGGAGGTTATGGACGCACAGACTGCTTCAGGGTGGAGAAACACCTGCTTGTCTACGGGTATGCACGCTTTCTTACTGTTTTTGTAAGCAACCTGTTACATTAAGTTCATTGTCTTTATTTTCACGTCCTTCTCTTCATGCCTGTTTGTTCCTCTCTAGTTGGGGTCGATGGAGGGACATCCTGTCCCACGCCAGATGTAAACGTCGTCTGAGTGAACGTGACGTGGAGACGATCTGCCGTGTCATCCTCGTCTTCTGTCTGCTCCACTACCGAGGAGATGAAAACATAAAGAGTTTCATCTGGGAGCTCATCACGCCACCGGAGAATGGACGTGAACCCCAAACACTGCTCAACCACTCTGGTATGAGCAGCAAACTGATGCATGTGACCGATGTTAGAAAGGTGACTCCAGTGGGACAGTGTCGATGAGCTTTGTGACATTCTTTTATGTTTCTTTTCTGTCCAGGTCTGTCTATTCCTGTCCCAAGAGGCAGGAAGGGTAAGAGGGTAAAGGCTCAGAGCACGTTTGACGTTCAGAAGGTGGAGTGGATCCGTAAATACAACCCTGACACTCTGCTGCTGGATGACAGCTACCGCAAGCATCTCAAACATCAGTGCAACAAGTCAGTGAACTTCAGACGAATGTTTTTATGCACCTGTTAAATGAATAAATGAATTAATAGGTTTATTTCAGTTACATAAATGTCAAGAATAAACGTAGAAATCAATCACTAAACACAAACTTATCAATAACCGAGAGGTTTAGGCTGAAGCTTGTGGCTTATTTTTGCCTCTCCTGTACAATCCAAGATAAACCAAAAAAACACAAAACATCCTTTAAATCATAGTCTTGTAAAATCATTATATCTTATAAACATTAAATTATTTATGCTTAAAGGTTTTTCTGAACTATAAGAGTTTTACATAATTTCAGGTCATCAGTGAGCTCATTCCAAATTTTAGCCCTCAAACCAAAGCGCATCTCTATTTAATATTTACTCAGACTTTTCTTGATTTAAACATAAGCACGCCTCTCGAATTATATTTTCCTTCTCTTAGTTTAAAAGTGTTTGAATACAAGCAGGAAGAGTATTATGTACTGTAAAAAATATCTCTGGTGTTTTTAAATAAACAATGTCTTTAATTTTAAATATGCTATGAGGAGTTTCTAAGTAATTACAAAAAAGTCTCACTTTTAGATATATGCCTGATGGAAATACACACTTTAAGATGAGTTTTATAGCATCAAAAATAGTTTATCTATCAATGCCATTCCTTAGCTTTGTGGTTGGGTGGGACAGCCAGCTACAAAACTATGACACTAAGTTTTCCAAAAATTGCTTGTTGTCACACATCAAAAACTACCGCTACGTAACTAGAAAGAGATACATTACCTCGTGGCTTTGCATCCTGTAAGTTGTTGAAAAAAGAAGTTGTAAAGCAATGCAGAGTTCTGAGAAAGGTCCAAGCTGCATTTTTATTAGCATTACAACACACGCAAACGCTTTAGTTTGAGACACGTCTTGTGGCGCGTTCCAGTTGTAGTCAGAAGTAGGAATTTCCGAGTTCCTAGTAGGAAACTGCAACTGGAACGTTCTCCCAAGTCAGAATTTCCTACTGGGAACTCGGTGAAACCTCGCGAACCCCGAGTTTATAATCGAAGATGGATGCCCCCAGTGTGAACAGTTATTTAGCTCCTGTAATAATCCATTTATTTGCACTTCTGACTGGGGTGTGTTGCTCTAGATCAGCTGTATACATAGTATTGTTAGACTTGTATTTACACAAATGCTGCCATAGTGATAATCTAGTTCATGTGATATTTGTGAACAACAACACAGGGCGTGCTAACAACAGCTAACAATAGCCTGGTAGATCAGCATGTTTTTTTCTGACTTCAACTGGAACGCCGATAAGTCGGAGATGATGTCACTCCCAGTTCTGAGGTTACTGTAACACAGCATTACGACAGTCGCTGCACGTGCTCATGGGTAGCAGAGTCTTAATGTCGCCGAAAATAGATTCTCCTCATAGCACCTTTAACAAAGACAATCTGATGAAAACCGGTTAAAGGGTTCTCGATATCCAACTTTATTGATTCACCTGATCGCTCATACACTGTAGTTTGATTATTGGGTCTTAATTGTTATGACACAATACGACATATGAGGCTTTACAATAGTGCAAATCTTAAAGCTGTTTTTTATATAATAGTTTCATAAAAACATGCACCTGATTGAGATAATTTACATTGAATGTGTTCTAAATTTGCCTTCCATCTAAGTTTATAGTCCATGATCACTCCTACAAACTTGGTTTCACCGACTTTTTTAATTTCCACAACATTAACATGAAGCTTTGCATCACAGTCGCTTTTTGTGCCCCCGGACACCATAAATGTTGTTTTATTTTCATTTAATGATAACTTTTTTAAGACAAACCATGTTTTCAACTTAATCATTTCTTTGTCTACTGATTGTAATAAATGTTTCAGACCTTCTTGTGCCCCACATTCAAACACTGAGACATCTCCTTTCATTGTTCAGGGTGCTGCTGAGGGTGCGCATGCTCTACTACCTGAAACAGGAAGTCATTGGTGAACATTCGGAGTCCGTCCTGAAAGGGGCCGACATCAGGTATCTAATTCTGACCCTTATATATTCACTTAAATTCAAACATTGGAAAAATAACTGGCACACTTTGCTGCCAGATGCTTGAATGAAGGGAAACAAACTTGATTTTTGTTCAGGGACCTGGACATCTGGATGCCTGAGATGGAGCAGCAGGAGGTTCCTGCTTCATGGTGGGACGCAGAGTCTGATCGAGCACTACTGGCAGGAGTGTTTAAACATGGTAGGTAACATCTTTGGAATAAACTAAGAGGACATCTGTAGGCTGGAGTTAATACAGGGATGATCAGGGCTTGGCAAAAAGTTATATTTCTTGTAGGGTCGGGCAGTAATTTGGTTATAACATATCCTGTCATATTTTAAAACACAGAAGTATCCTTTTAAATTACAGTCAGCAGGAAGTTACCCTCATGTGCATGTTTGTTATTAATTTGCAGATGCTTTAAAAGTGATGAAAGAACTTCAGTTAATGATTTAAATCTCATTTGTTGAATGAAGAGCATTAAAAAAAGGTCTGACTTAAGACATATAATCTAAGTTATTGTAGCATACAGTCTTCTCTGCTGAAGCTACATGTTCATTCCCACGCATTTTATAGTCTATAGCTTTGTGCTGAATAAAAACACTTCACTTCCTTTGCTTTGTGGACTAGGGCTGCACGACATAACCTAATGTCAATATCACGATTCATGAAGGTCTTATCTCGATAACGATTAATGAATGATTATTTTATGCTATGCTGGAACACATTAGTGGTGATACCGATGGTCATCGACGCGGTCTTTATGCAGTATTCACACTTAACTTCTTTCTGCTTGATGTCCTCAGCACAGAATCCAAAATGTGTCCAAACAATGGAGACGGTATTTTTCTGCCCTACTGTGTCCTCTGATAGATTGGGGCTTGTCTTCTCCATGTTGGCAGCACGTCCTTCGCTCTTGGCGAACGGGAATATAGACTATATGGAGGGGGCGCGGTCACATGACTTACACAGGGAAAATAATCAAAATAATCGTCATGAGTAAAATTGCTTCGATTATAGCGTCTAATTAGGATCGATTTCGATTATTTTTCGATTAATTGCCAAGCCAAACTGTGGACTAATCATTGATGAGAAAAAATATGTTTTTAGAGGTGCTTGGGCGCCACAAGGGAGGGAAAAGGGTGGAGATTATCCTGAAGTCAAGAATTTGTGTGATTATGCTTTATCATATATCCCGATTGACGTTGGGTATTTTTATCAGCAAGATGGTGATAAAAGATCATACAGGGCAGATCAGGACAGAGAGTGTTCTCAGGTCACGGATAAACAGTTTGGAATTGGTGGTGGGTAGTTTAACTCAAAACTTCATTCTGTCCTTGAAAAGTTTGCAGTGAAGGCAAAACCTCACAAATATTACAATATAAATAGGGTTATACTTTTTACATGACAAAAACTGTGCAGCCTTGTGGAAAAATCATATGTGCACGTTGTAGCCGTGGCAGTAAAACAGCAAACCATCCTGCTGTGAGGCAGAAGTGTTTTGTATTTGTGCCTTTCTCAAGCCTGATAAGTATTGTATGATATGGCAATTTCATTTTCTGATCAAACATAAACCGTGCAAACGCATGTGCAAAAATTCAGGACTAAGCGAGAAAAGGAGAAATGAAAAGAAAATTAAATAAATAGGTCCATACATAAATAACACCAAATGTGAACATTTGTGTAGGTCTCCTGGTTATCAAACCACTTTCAGATAATTTTTCCGCATGTTTTTCTGGTTCTTTTGGCTTTTGGTGGTGAGGTGAAAAAATGTGGAAAGAGAAAAAAAACAGATCAGCTTTTTCAAAGATTGAGCTATGTGATATGATACTTGTGCCACCAAACAGTCTTGTTTCCCAAGGCGACGCGTCTCAGTGAGGACTTGGGTCTTTTCAGAGGATCTGGAGTCAGAAAGATCCTGACTTGTGTGTTACTTTTAAACGACTGCGTGTCACAGTTTTCTGAACTTTTCATACTTTCTGTCTCAAATGCCTTAATGCTATTCTCGTTGCCTTTGTTTTAAAATGTGTCATCACAGATTCAGTTAATTGTTTAACACTTCTCCATCAGGTTATGAAATGTACACCACCATGCGTGCTGATCCGTGCCTCTGCTTCCTGGAGAGATGTGGTCGACCCGATGACAAGGCCATCGATGCTGAGCAGCATACTGGAGATGCAGAGATGGGAGACGAGTGAGTGATTCCAGATTATGGAGCCTAGGGCTGGAAATTGAATCAAGTTTTCAAGATGCAGTGACAGTAGTGTTCACACTGCGTTAGTTTTTTAGCTGAATAATGGATTTAAGGCCATAAAAAAAGAGTCAGGACCACTGAGAGTAACAGATCAGAGCTTTATTGTCCCTCCAGGGGAAGTTTGGTCTGCAGTGACAGCACATCCAACAACAACAACAAGCAATGACACAAAACAACATCGCAGTGTACAGCATAGCCAAAGTTGGCATGACCAAACCAAATGAAGTAAAAATAGAGTTATCAGATGAGTTTTAAATAGTATAGAAGAAATGACAAAGCGGGAAAAATACAGTGGACTATTGAAATAAGGATTTAAATAGGCAGTGCCACCCGGGCAGTGCAATTAAAAGTTATACAAGTTGATTGCATCAATGTCAGTCTTTTTAATTTTTTGTTGTTCAAGCAAAGCATCTTATTTTATTCTTTTGTCTTTCATTTTATGTGTTTCAATTGATTTATGTGCAATTGACTTGTAGGTTGGAGTAGGTTAAAATGATTTAACCTACTCCAGTGAGGTGTCCATGGCCTTCTGTCCCTCTAAATGCTTCTTTCTTGTTTGTTTTTCAGTCCGGATTACGATAAATACTCGGAGGATCCAGAGTTCAAGCCTGCATCAAGACACACCAAAGATCTTTTCGAAGACGTAAGAATGTTAAACCCTCCGACATTCATATGATTTTGTTTGCAGTATTCAGTTTGTGAAGATTGTTGAAACTTTGGATTCAGAGAACTACATCTTAAACAAGTCGCTGTTTCTCTTCCTCTTCAGCCTGACTCCATGAATGTGGAGGAGGAGATCTCAGTGGAGGACAAGGCGCCACCGATCGTGGTAGAAAACACAACCAGTGTGAGCAACTCGTGTGGTTGGCCTTCCAGCTCATCGCTCACAGCAAGGCTGCGGCGACTGATCACTGCATTCCAGCGCAGCTACAGACAGGAGCAACTGAAGATCGAAGCGGAGGCAAAGGGCGACCGCAGGCGGAGGCGGTGTGAACAGGCCAGCAAGCTCAAGGAGATCGCACGTCAGGAGCGTCAACAGAGGTACGTTGATGTCAGGATATTTTATAACAGTCCAGAGAATCATGATTACGCTTCTGTCTGCTCCAACGTTGATTAACTGAAGTGTGGTACTCACATAAACATTATTGGGCTGTTTTTGTCCTGACTTTTAACCTTTCTGACCGAGGACAGCAAACGTTTATCAATTATCGTCTACATTTATCCTGTGGTCTGAGGTGTGTTTAGAGTGAATTTGCCCTGGTAATCGGCTCCAATCAGGTTGGGCCGACAATCGTTAATATTGAGCTTGTTCCATATTTACAACTTTAAAATGTTCACGTGTTTGGAAATCCGATGACTCCCGAGTCATGACTCAGTGAATTATGACGTGGACCTGAATGTAGCCAATCAAGAAGCGAGCTGACTGAGGAACAAGGAAGCAGGTGTAAATAAAAGCCAGCACGGCCGACCTGAACAGAAAGTTCCTCAGAAATGAGGACCAGTGTTCACGCTGTCTCCCGGATTTTTTCCAGTCTTTCCTTTCTTTTGGTTCAGGATTGTTCTGTCACAAAAGTCCTAAGACCACCATCATCCCCTCTTTTTATTGTCCTCTTCCATGTTGTGTGATGTGTTTTCTGGTCGTTGTCATAGATATAGACGTTTATGGTTGTTGCTTTGTTTCTTTTTCTTCATTTTTGTTAGATCACTTTCAATCACTTAAGGTTTCTGGCTATTGGAGGGTTGGATTCTGGATCAGTGGTGGGACAGAATCAATAAGATCAGTGTGTGATTATTGGAGCACACCACACACAGTCGATCAAAACTGTTCAATGCCTGATTTTTTTAATTTTCATGTGTGGGCTCTCTAACAGATAAAACCTCCCCTCAGATTAAGAAAACCCTTATGTGTGAACCCCACTTAAGCAGATGATTGTGTCAGGCTATGTTCACACGTAGTCAAGTATTTTTAAACACTGAGCTTTCCCTATTCTGTTTTAAAAAAGTAAACCTGTCCACATGCAGAAAGTTCTTAAACGTTCCTGTACATATGAAAATGCTTCAATGCACCAGCAAACAATGTTTATTACCTTGTCATGATGTCCATGATATGCAACTTCTTACTTGCCTGAGTGTGGACGTAGTCTCAGTTGGAGTTTATGCTTTAATTTGTTAAATAAGGCCATTTGTTCCTTTCCTTTCTGGGCTTTTCATGTGGTGTATGTTTCCAAAATTAAAACTTAATATGTCACAGCATTGGTTCCCTTTCACCAACTGTTCAAAGATAAAATTTGTTCGCAAAACCTGTTCATATTGCCCAATAAATATTAGTACTTCTACTGAATCCAAAGGATTGTAGGGCTTGTGTTTCAAATCTGGTAACATGCACCTACATATGTAAGTTGATAGGATAAATCATTTTCTGTCCGTCAGATGGACTCGAAGAGAGGAATGTGACTTCTACCGTGTCGTATCGACGTTTGGAGTGGAGAAGATAAAGAGGGAGCCGGGTGTTCAGGAGGGCACCGACCCTGAATTTGACTGGACCCGTTTCCGGACCTTCGCTCGTTTGGACAAAAAGACTGACGAGAGCCTCAGCAGATACTTTCGCTCTTTTGTTGCCATGTGTCGAAGAGTGTGCCACCTGCGCCCGGGCCGTGATGAAGGTAACCTTAACCTAACATGCTAAATAAATAAAGTTACAGAAGACATTGAAGCAGCAAGGGATGGATGAAAAATTATGGAAAATATCACAATTTCACTTCCAGCACCTTGTTGTAATTGGGAGACAAAGGCTGTCCCACGACTCATGACGTGTCCTGGGCCATGTTTAGGTAACAGTGCTGTCACCAGAAACTGAAAGGTTCTTACTTTGAGTTTTGAAAAGTTCACATGGGGACTGTGTAATATGATCTGCGTTTACACGGATCTGCGAGAACGACTGAGCACAGTAGTGTGTATGCCAGGCCAGTAGTTGGTGGTGTAAATTTGTTGTGAAACAGCAGTGTTATAACACGGGTCTGCACACTGACACTTTCTGATGAAGCTAACTTATTAGAATGTAATTAATGCATCTCTGCTGGTCAGAATATTGCCACATTAGATCCACATTTTGTTGGAGGAGCGATATCAAATATGTTGCTGTGGTAATCGACCATAGCTGCTGTTGTTGTTCACAAGTGGGCGCACCACCTTTATCTGAAGAGTACTGTGAATGTGCCGGATTTCCACATTTTAAATGACAACGACAATTCCTGTTTACACAGTAACGGATATGGAAACGTTTTTAAAACTTTACACTCTGGACCCTGGTTTCAAAAGTTTGTGGATTCAGTCACTCAGACACTGTTCTCGTGTAAACAGAAGGCGCAAATGCAACAAAAACTCTGTTTGGGACATTTTTGTTGTCATGTAGCAAATGTATCATGGGTCCTAAATGTCCAAGCTTTGATACTTATCCAGCACCACGGAGTCTGATGTTAGTCTGATACAACTGCTACAATGATACTGGTGTAAAGTCGATTATCCACATTTGTCAATAATGGAAAGATTTTAAGAAAGCCTCATACCACTTCCATACTAAAATTAGTGGGTCAACAAAGGTTTTTTTTAATTCGGAATTTAACAATTTAATGAAATTCAACAATCACGAGTGACTGCTTTCTCACCGCCAGCGGACCCGGGTCTAATTGACGGCAGATGAGCTTCGTGACCTTTTTTTTTTTTTTTCTTTGGTGCGTCAAGCTGATGTCATCACGTCAATGACATTATCAGCATCCATGTAAACACTGGACAGGAGCATAGAAGCTGTGGACACATTGGTCAACTGTTTTCTGTACTTTGTACTTTTGTCCCTCTTTACAGATGTTCAAACTCAGCACAGACTGAACGATATTTTAGCGCGGATGAAATTTGTGAGTCACATTAGTTACAGAGGGTGGGGACGGGCACGATATAATGCCATGGGCACGTTACACTGACGTGATGTAAATTAGTGAGTTGACCCGGGTGTGATGTTTCCACTGAAGCTGATCGGAGGAAAGCTGATTAAAACTGTGTTGCTTGCACGAAAAGCTGATTAGACCCTTTCAAACTGCAGACAAGAGCCGATTGTTACCGGGTTTAAACTCATTTTTGGCCAGTCTGAAAGGGGTATTAAAGAGGCAGGAGATCTGACGGAGAGAATACAGCACAATCAGGGGACTTGGTAATTAAAAACTAAAGGTTTTTTGAACTTGTGAACTTCCCCAAGCAGTAATCAGAGTGAATATATGAATATATTTTAAGTTTTGGTTCTTTGATTCTTTCTTTGCTTGATGAAAGTTTGTCAGACTGATACTTAATCATCATTTTTCTCCTGATCAGATCCGTCAGAGGCCCAAACGACTGTGGCCCCCATCACAGAGGAGCGAGCTTCCCGAACCCTTTACCGCATCAGCCTACTGCGTCGCCTTCGAGAGAGGGTCCTGCCTCATCCCTGCCTGGAGGAGCGTCTTCCTCTGGCTCTGCCCAGCTCCGAGCTGCCTGGCTGGTGGAACATTCCAGAACACGACCGTCAGCTGATGCTGGGTGCCGCGCTGCATGGCGTGAGCAGAACTGAACTCTCCATCTACTCAGACCTGCAGTTCACCTTCCTTCAGGCTCGAGAGGACTTCATCCAGAACCAGCAAGCCCCGCCCCCTCCACCTCCTCCCCCTCCAGTACCACCCATCATGTCCCTCAGCCAGCCGAAGATGGAGGAGGACATGCTGGGCTTGAAGGAGGAGGGAGGAGAGGAGGCTCATCTACTTGGACATCAGATCAACGCCAACCTGCAGAGCACGCCGCTGAGTCACCATGACGGTAAAGGGGTGGGGCCGGAGTGGAGCTTGAAGAAGAACAAGATCAAGATGGGAAAATCTGCAAGGAAAGTTGAGGGAGGCTCGGATTCTGATTCAGACTCTGATTCGGGATCATCGTCGTCTGACCGATCAGGCAGCAGTGATGACAGTGGGGAGAGCGAGGAGGAGACCGAAGGAGGTGAGAATTTTTTAGATGTTATGCTGCAGTTACATGACCTGACACGACAGACGGACAGTTCCGTATATCCACCAGGGAAATATTTCATTAGTCCATCTGGAGAAGAGCTCATAGAAAATGTTCTCAGGGGTGGAACCTTCAAACCAACAGCAGCTGGTGATTGGACGATCGTTCTGTCAGTCATACTCATCACAGACCAATCACATCCAGCCACATGACACAGCAGCAGGGTCAGCTGTTAGCTTAAACTACGTTTTAGTCCTTAGACCAGCTAACATTTAATTCTACCACGCAGGTGTATCATATCCTCATTGTCAATCCCCATCAAGTTCTCCCAGTAAACTTCTGAGGTCATGTTTCGACAGATAACCATGACTCACAAATGAACGTCTCACTCAGTACTGAGAATCTGTTCTCATCGTTTGCTTAAAAGAGCTGATCAACTCGACTCATTGGCAAACATCACATCTCCTGTAAAAAGCGTTACGGAAGTAGGTCAACAACACAAAGCTTCTGTTCTCAAGTAAAGGATATGCAATGATGGTAGAAGATATTGGAACAAAACAGCAAAACAAGGGTCGCAACAAGCACACAGAACCGTTTGGAGTTCCTGAAGAGTTAATCTGATGACTGTAGACAGAGGCAGGCTAACGCTACCTATTTCCTCCCAGTGTTTGAGCTAAGCTAACTAGCAGTGACAAGACAAGAAAACAGCAAAAATGTTGGCATGTTCCTTTAAGCTAGCATTGACTTAAATAACAATGCAGGGGTGAAACATGGAATAAGGTCGAGTGGCAGAGGAAACGTGTTCAGAAGACAGATTTACTTCAAGTGAGAGAAGCTGTGCAGATTTTCCAGATTTTTTTTCTGACATTAAGAATCAGGGTTGTAGTTTTCCCCAGGATTTTCCTTGCCTGACAGCAGCAGTGTGGGCCTGTTTTTATTTTGGCGAACAAATTATCAAGTCAGAGGCTTCAGACTGGAGGTGCAGGCCATGCTTCACCCACACCAGATATCTCCAGAATAGAAGGCTTGCCTGTTTTATTCACAAGCCAAACATGTTTCTTCACTAAAACAGACAGAAATGACAGAGAGCCACAATCCCCTTCATCCTGCTGGTTCATACTATCCTTGCAGAGCAGACAGACCTGCCTGATTCTGAAATCCTGCAGCTCTGTCTTGCCAGCCTCCGTTGTCCAACGAATTCACTCGGCTGAATTCTTAACGGCCCAGTCAGGGAAGAGAGGCGGGAGCACCAGAATGCAGACGTGACGACAACCAGAAGTTGAGAACCGGAAGTTGAGAGTGGACATGCCGATTAGCCTATTGTCCTCATGGCTACCGAGTGAAACTTGGTGAAGTCTGCCCTCCTCAGAAGTTTACTTGTAGGGATTGTCTTTGACGAGGTTCATGTCACATAAAAGTGTCAAATGAATCATCTGTGTGCTACAATTTAGTGTAAGACGATAGTAAAAGGCCGTTAGCTGTTAGCAGCTAAGTTAGCGGCTTACGGCTAACGGTCATTAACAGTTGTTAACTGTTAATGGCTAAGTTAGCTGCTATGGCTAACGTCCATGAACTGTTAACTCTTGTTAGCCACTAGCCGCTACATTAGCCGCTCTGTATGCTACATTATAGGAGGTAACCGTGCTTGATGTGGATTGGTCTGTGGTGAATGTGACCAGCCAAACGATTGTCCAATCACAAGCTTGTGTTTTTTTTTAACGTTCTGCTGCTGAGAACAGAGTTAAAGCTTCGGTTTACCTCCACTGTGGAGAAACTTCATGTTCAATAGAGTGAGGAGATTTATCGTGGTCATTCTTTAACTCTTTATATTTGGAGAGATTGAACTGTGACTGCAGGGAGATGCACCGAGGCAGCTGGATGAAGTTTAGTTTTGTTGTCTTGACAAATGTGAGGACTTTTCTTGCTGTTAGTGGTTTTTTATGGTGTACTGGTTGATGTTATTCAATTTTGGATTGTAATTAGAATTATATCAAGTTCAAACATGTCTTTTTTTTTGGTGAACTGAAATGTTGAAATGAAAAATAGATACAAATACATGTTTCCCTCTCTCACTCTCTCTCTTTTTTCTGTCTTTGGGAATAAATAAGCAGAATTTATTGATATGGGATATCAATGTGTAAAGCTATAGGTCTCTTGTTTTCATCTACCTCATGTCTTTTTTTACTTGCAAATTTGGAAGCACTAAATATTAAGAGTAGTAACAGGATACTCTAAATAGAAACAAGACTAAATACTAGGGCTGAACAATTAATTGCAAATTAGATTAAATCACAATATGGCTTGTTACAATTTTCAAATCCCAGACAGTCCAATATTTTTAACACACAATGTGTTGAACATTTGGCATTGTGATGTAGTTTCTTGCAATTTCATGCTTATTTTAACCTTTTTAACCCAGTTTGTACAACTTTATGCCTATCTTGCTCCCATACATCATTTTTTTGGTCTCTGTCAGACCATGTTTGGAATTTTTACATGGTTTTGAAATTTAATCCCAATTTAGCTGCTATGATCAATTTTCCTTAGTCACTTTTGCTTTTTTTTTTTTTTTTTTCAATTTCATACCTATTTTGCACCTATTAACTTTTTTTTCGCTTTCGTACCATTTTTTTTTTTTACCCAGTTTTTACAATTTCATACCTGTTTTGCTTCTGTTCTTCACTTCTCCACTTTTTCTCAAATCTTTTATCTTTAGGTTGATGTAATGTCATATTAGTTTTACTATAAAAAGATCTACTGCTTATGTTTGTTTAAGAATAAGATGAGGAACATTTAAAACAATTGCAGAGTAAATCGCAATTGCAATATTGGGGAAAAATATTGCAATATGATTATTTTCTCAAATCGTTCAGCCCTACTTAACACTGAAAACACTGGCTCCATGCTGGACAGAGAATAAATCAGAAATTCATCTCTTAAAATGACATTTGGGAAACAAACGATTTGTAAAAATTTAAAATATTGTTTCAAATTTTTGTATTTTCATGTGACAAAGTTACTGTGTGAATTTATGAAATGTTATGTTGAGTATTCTGGTACAGGCTGATATCTTAAATATCAACATCAATGTATTGAAGGGTAAATTGATACTCTGGTTGTTTGATTCATTTTTCTCTCGTCACTGGTGGACTCAGCTCACTACAATACTTTTATATAAAGCAGAACAATTTGCTCAGCGCTTTGAGTAATTCTTGATGAAACACTTTTTACTTTTATTTTAATAAATTCATTATCGAGGGGACTGTACCGTTTCTGAAGTGCAGTATATTAATAAGCCTCCACCTCAAACACAGCACACTGAATCTCTCCTCTCGTCCCTCAGCAGGCATGAAGCTGTGTGACGCAGATGAAGAGAACAGTCTGCTCTCGATGACGCCCTCTCAGGACGGTATTCCTCCTCCTGAGCCAATCAGAGTGGACTGGCCCAAGGTAAACACACGACTGTCCGCTTTGCGTTTGTGGAAACCTGATTTAATTTGTTTTGGTTGTATCAGGTCTTTCTTGATGTGCGCGAAAGCCTCATTGTCGTTTTTGTCCTCAGGACCGCGTGTTGATCAACCGTCTGGACAATTTGTGCACGCTGGTGCTGAGCGGTCAGTGGCCCTCAGGGAGACGGTACGTGCCTGAGGCTCAGCTCAACCCCAGCTCAGAACTCGGGGGAGAAGAGATGGCCTACACCAGGATCATGCGTAAACCCCTCGGCACACCGGGGGTCCCTGGGGCTGATGGAGACGACGGAGAGTTCACTGTGAAGCTCCTGAAGGTGAGAATCTGTGAAGTTTACAGTAAAACCTGCCATATAAGATGAACTGTCTGATATCGAGAGTATACACCACAGTAAGTCGGATTTTCGCTGAACAGAAGGACTTCAAAGATTTTTTGAATAAAATTAGTCAGAAAGTGATACCAACGTTTTTTCTTTTCGTCTTGCCTCTCTCTTGAGTCCATGACAGGCAGATAGACGTCATTCTGTTGATGGTGCGTGCAGTAACAAGAAAGAGACGGGCTGAGCTCATCCACCACTATATAGATTATTACAGGGGTGGGCAACTGGCGGCCCAGTGGCCATATGTGGCCCTTCACGTCACTCAATGCGGCCCACCAGTCATTTGCCAAAAAAACCCACACAATGTGGAAATATGAACATGATTCATCACGAGTAACCAGTACTACGTAATGCATAAATTAGGATAGGTGATAAAATATTTGTATTAACCTTAAATTGCTGGTACGTGCTTTGTGTTTGTAGAAGTAATCAAAGTTCTTACTTTGCTATGATTGTATCTCAAAAAATATTTTATGAGATATTAAAATATAATTTATGGTATTGGTAAAAAAAACACATTTGGAAACTATGGTAATAATTTTGAGCTTTAGAAACTGGTAAGCATCAAAAAGAAGCTTAAATTAGTTTTAGTTAGAATATATGAGTGTTGGTATAATCCTTTGTTAAGCTTTTTTTTGTTTATTTATATATTTTTCCTATTGAGAGTGTCCATATGTAACAGTGCGGCCCTTGGTCACAGGAAAAAAAGAAATGTGGCCCTGTTGGCATTGATAGTTGCCCACCCCTGGATTATTAACACTAGAATTCAATGGTTATCTTGTACTATCATCTTATTATCCTCTTTCTTGTCCTAAATAGTCTTTGTTTTATTGACCTACGTCTGCAGTGGTTTGCCATAGATATGCACATAGAGTTGTCAGCACTCACAATATATTGTTTAAAAGACCTGACTTGTTCTCCAACGTCACGACTTTAACAAACCACCACGCAAGTAGGTCAACAAAACACAGACTCTTTAGGAGCTGTAGAACATAATACAGTGATAGTAGAAGCTAACATGGCAAAAAAACGAGTCACAACAAGCACACGGGACTTTTCAGAGTTGGAGAGATTATCTGATGACTGTAGGTAGAGGCAGGCTAACAATACCCATTGACTCCCAGTGTTTGTGCTAGGCTAATGAGCGGTGGAGGATTTCTGGGCGTGCCTTCCTTGTTTCTGGATGCACAGTTGAAAAAATTGTGTCTATCTGCTTGTCATGGACTTGAGAGTGAGGGAAGACATGAGATCAGAAAAGTTGGCATATTGCTTTAAAAACGTGTCCCACACTCTGGATTTATGGCAATTCAGTGTGAGTTAGCTCTAACATACTCTAAAGAGAGCAGTATGAACATAATCTGTGCTTAAAGGATGATTAAGAATCTGTTTTCCTTGGACAGGAGGAAGGCCTGAAGCTGACCTTCTCCAAACAAGCTCTGATGCCAAACGGCTCAGGGGGCGAGAGCAGCGGACGTAAGAAGAGAAAGGACCAGGAGGTATTGACACACGTGCTTCAGAGCACAGTTATGGCCCACAGAAACAGAACAGCTCTTCATCTTTTTTCTTGTTTTCTCTCAGTTTTCTGACCCAGATGGACTCCATGATCCACTGGAGAGGACTCCTCGACGCAGGGACCCTCCCACCTGGTTAAAGGAGAACCCGGACTACGAGGTGGAGGGAGACATGCTGGAGGTATGTTTGACACCCGTAAGCCAGAGAAAGGGAAGCTGCTGAGTGTAGACTGCAGGGTCGAAGTTAGCACCAGACAGATTCTGATGTCCCTGTGCTGGTCTTTTATACCTGTGTACTATACAACTCCACTGGAATCTTGATTTCCCGTATTTCTTATTTCTTACTGTCCCTGAAGGAGTCTTCTTTAAGGGATTAATAAAGTTCTGTCTAAATCAGGGGTGGGCAACTTTAATGACCAAGAGGGCCACATAAAACCATTTTTCCCAGCCTGAGGGCCACATTGTTACAAATTTTCAGAAACTCTCGATGATGAAAAAGAATGTTGGATAAACAACATATGAGAATATAAATTTGTTATAAAATTAGAATACCTAAATTCATATATTACAACATAAATACAAGTTATTATGCATAATCAAATGAACTTGATACAGAATTCAAGCAAATTAAGCTAATATACATGAAACTAAAGCCAATGAAGCTATTTTCAAATCAATAAAATGATATTTTTATTTCTAAAGCTCAAATATTTTGCTGCTGCCATTTTTTAAATATAATATTGAGTAATAATTGATATAATGTTAAAGGCTTCATGAAAGAGATTTAGACACAATAAGAGCAAAGTAAGGTTGTAAATAACTTACATAAGATTATATAGAATTATTTCTGTTGGATATCTGAGTTTTCTTCATATTTACAGCTGCTGGTTTTTGGGAATGAATGGCGGGCCACATTTAGTGACGTGAAGGGCCGCATTTGGCCCCCGGGCCGCCGCTTGCTCACCCCCGGTCTAATCTATACTAATCTAATATTCAGGGGGACAGTAGAAATGACTTGATATATTCAACATCAGAGCTGGGCAGACAAAACAATTTTATTTTTTATTTAACTTAATTTGTGTGTCCTTCAGCTTCAGCTAAAAAAGAGAGTGGAGGTCTCATCAGACAATCAGATGCCACATCTCAAGGGGGCTTACCCTTTAATAAATTTTTATTCAACAGAAACAGATATGGTGCTATACGAATAAAGATTCATTGGTTGAATCCATATTCAGCAGAGACGTGATGAGGACAGATTTATGGTCTTGTGTCCATGGGTTTGTCTCTATCATAAAATCTTATTTTAGTCCCTTTTTCTCTGCCTGGATGGATACATCTCTGGATGTTTGTGTGTGTTTTTACAGATATATATATATTTGTGAATTTGTTTGTGTATCTATCTATGAAATGAAGCGTATGGCTTCAGTCTGCTCTATTGTAAAGTGTCTCGAGACAACACCTGTTATGAACTTGTCCTATTCAAATAAAGATGGATTGAAATTCTTATGAACATTTTTCTGATTCATCATGAACATGCGTGTTTCTTCCTCCAGCTTTTGGTGAACAGGAGTAAGAGGAAGAGGAGGAGGAGGGCAGATAAACCTCTGACGGGCAGTGAGAAGGTCAAAGTCATAAACATGAGGACAGGGAAGAAGGTGAGACTCTGGAGCTGCTTCAGTTTTCTGTTTCATTTGTGTTTAAGGTGGAAAGTACAGAATCACCACACTTTTGTCTTGTTCACGAATCAAAATGTTCCTCTGCAGGTCGGAGCTGCTTTCTGCCCGATGCTTCAAGACCTGAGGGAGTATCTTGAGGAAGACCCTGACAGCGCTGTAGCACCGGAGTGGTCCAACTCTGTTAAAAACTCTGTATGTATACCAGATATTTATGATTCCACATCGTGTTGTAAAGACCCGTTTGTGTATTTATCTTTACCAGATGAAGCAACAGAGACAAATGAAGTCACAGTTGTATGTTTGAACAAACCCTTATTCCAAAAGAGCTGTGACAAGATTCTTTTTCTAATGCACATGTTCAACATTTGATACTAGAGATGTAACGGTATGAAAATTTCATCACACGGTTATTGTGACCCAAATTATCACGGTTATCATTATTATCACGGTATTGTTGCAGTGTGCTCAGGTTTTTCAAAAAATACTTTAACACAGTCTTGAAATCATTTACCCCTTTAATATTTTAATTATTACAGTTCTTTTGCCTTTTTTGTCAACAACTATGTCAGGAAATGTCCTTTAAGTAAATTTGTTTAAATTTTTTTTCATTAGAAACAAAAGTAAACAATTCTGGCAAGTATTTGTCATTATTTTGTTATAAATGCTTAAACTGTGTGTAATTACAAGGAAAGAAAAAAAAGTGTTTGAACTTTAAACAGGTTTCTATTCATAAAAAATGTAAATGAATATGTTCAAAGTTTTGGGAGGGCCAAAAATAACCTTAACATATTTTACATACACTCACACATTTTAGTTTGCCTGCAGCATTAGTGTCCATGTTACAGCTCGTTATATTTGACCATGTCCAGGCCCTTTTTGTTTAACTATTGATAGCCCCTGAAGCAATTAGCCCCCTTCATGACTCTCCTCTGGTCTCCCCTCTCCATGGCAGATCTCCTCGACATCTCCTTCTTTAATATTTCCAAATTATGATTGATTAAATCCATAAAACACAAACTATGATGGAAAAAGACGATCTATTATGATGATATACGGCGAAACACAGCAGGAACACACACCAGATTGATACTAATGCTGTTATTTACAACCTTTATACATTATTTACACAGAAAGTCCTGATAATCCGCCTATAACTCACTCAGGTATGGCTCTATGAATCCAAAACTGCTTTCTCTGTGTAAGAGATCAACATGTGAAACACGTAAATGTGCTGGAAAAGTCCTGGAGAATGATTTCTAGAAACGAGTGGAAACCCTGAATACTTTCACACATCCAGATTTTCCTCTGATTAACCACATTTCATCCTCTCAGGGTTTCCTGCCTGAAACCTTCTTCCACCGACTGCTGACCGAGCACTCAGAGATCCCCAAGAAGAGCCGACGTCGGCACCATCACCACCACCACCACCACCATCACCACACTCCAGACCCCACGCCTGAAGACCCCTCGCTGGACGGAGTGGAGGAGGAGACTCTGGTGTCAGACGGAGCCTACATGATGGACGAGGAGGACCTGGAGACCTCCCATCACTTCCTCACCAGTCCGGACTTTGACGTTAAAATGGAGGGCGGCGACAGCCTCTCCCAAGGTGACTATGACAGCTCGGATCAGGAGGCGCTATTGGACGATGTGATCATGGCACAGAAAGACTCCGACTCCTCGTCAAGCTCTGACGATTGACTGAACCTCGTGGTCTGAACACATCAGGCTGTCTCAGAAATGAATCACGTTATTCCTCATTTATTTTTATCATGTTATGTATCAAATTATGAACTGACTGTTCTTTTGTTGCTACTTTTATTCATTTATTTTATATAGGATTTTTTGTTTCCATGAACGGAGCAGCTTTGCACCCATCTGTTTCCTTTTCATCATCGTGTTTCATCCTCGATCCTCCTCTCTAACCTCTGACAAAAAGGCAAAAAAACTGAGCTTTCTTACTTCAGACTCATCATCCTCATCCTCTTCTCCAACTCTTTCTTTCCCATCACATTCCCAGCCATGACCAAAAGGAGACCCCTGCTGTACAGACTCCCTTTTCTTATCTGAGAACCTCAATGCTGGTCCTCGAGCGCTACATGAAACTGGACATGTGTGCTGCAGAGCCCGGATCCCACAATCCCCTGCTCTCGTCTGGTCATGTGTTCAGGGTCCAGACGAGCCTGTGAACTAAAAGGGGGACCTGTGCGTGGATGTACTGTTATTGTTTTCACTCTGTGGGAGGGGTGGGGGCTGTTGGGGAGGGAGGGGGACAGTGGCATATTAGTTACTGAAGCTAGGAGGAGGGATGTATTGTACAATGTAGAGCCGCTCGCTCGTGTGCTCCGGTGCAGAGGTGACGGCGATGAGTTCCTATTCTTGTTTTATGATCTGAGTGTATCTGTGAAATGAATAACAGCAATCTACCGTGAAAATCAGCCTCTGTGTGTTATTGTCAACTAAACCCTGCAGGAACGTGGTGCACCTGGCTGGTCATTAAATGATCTAAATGTTTGATTTTTATTTATTTTTTAGTAACAAGTGCCAAAAAAACAACTACACTGTAAAAAAGGCTAGTTTTTTTAACTTAAAAAAGTTTGTCAGGGCTGCCTTAAAATTTTAAGTCTTCTGAATTTAGAAATCTAAGTTCAGTTGAATTAAGAACGATTCAGATCAAGTGGACTTCTTAAGTTCAATAAACTTGCTATTAAGTCGGCTCTACTTAAATTTAGTTTAGCAAACTTCTAAAAGCAATCCAATTCCAATAGTATTTTTTTATGCCAACACAGTAAACTTCTTTAAACTACAGTTTTAAAGGTAAAACAACTTGATCTGAGTTGGCCTGTAGCCTTTTTTACATTGTATATTTTAAAGACACTCCAACATTTTTTTTTCATTTCATGTGTTTCCTCGCTCCGAGTCCATGACAGCAGATAGACACTTCTCTTGACTGGATGTGCAGTGATTCCCCACCGCTAACTAGCTTAGCTCAAACGCTGGGAGTATATGAGTAGCTTTAGCCTGCCTCTGCCTACACTCACCAAATAACTCTTAACGATACTGTGTGCTCGTTGTATTTTTGTATTGACCATGTTATGTTTTGTTTTCTGTTTTTTGACTAAGATTAGGTCTTTATGCAATTTTTGTGGTTAACTCATGCCGCAGGGTGCATGCGCCAACCATGGCGGAAGTGCTTCTCAGCAGGTCAACAAAACAAAGCCTTAGTTTACGAGTAGGAGAAGATTGGTACTGAGAAGTATGGCCAACTTTTTAAAAGGGGATGATGATGATTTTTTCGGGGCTGATGAAGATCCACAACGGTACCTATTTAAGCTAGGATATACGGAGGAGGAACTACATTCTGGAAGCTGAGCGAGCACGAGGAGAAGCTGAGGCAGAACCGTTAGCTTTGTAGGTTTCTTTCAAAATAAAGTGCTCATCTTAGTCTAACAATAGGACACATAATGTAGTTAATAAAAAAAATACATCAAGCACACGGGACCGTTTGGAGTGATACGATGACTGTAGGCAGAGGCAGGCTAACACTACCCATTGACTTCCGGTGTTTGAGCTAAGCTTATTAGTGGTGGGCAAGCTCTGTCCGTTTCTTGTTACTGCAACACAGCATAAAGAATCGTGTCTACCTGCTTGTCATGGACTTGGAAGTGAGGAAACACAAAAAACTAAATTCTAGGATTGTTTCTTTAAATATTCAATCAAACAAGAATCTCCAGAAGGACATCTAAACGACAATATTTTTCAACAACTTTGTGGTTGAGCATTTTCATTTTTTTGTCAGATAATTTCTTTTTTGTTTAAGATTTCTTAAATTTAAAAAGTATATTTTGTTTCATCTTAAAAAAAATGAGGTCAAGCATTTTCATTTGTCCACTTTTTAATATCAGATATTTTCCTTAAAGTTTAACCAGCAACCATCCAGCATTGGAGTGCTCTTTCTGGACTATATCATTTTCAGTGAGTTCTGAACATTTTACCAGTTTGTTCTTGAATAAGTGATTTTAGTAAGAATACATATTTTCATATCTGAGCAGCTCTGGGCTTCTCTGAGAAGCCAGAACTTAGTCAAGAAAATCATTTATCCACTAAAACTGAAGTTTCTGTTCAGGGATCCAAGAAATAAAAATGGGCTTTACAGCTTTTTCTGTTTTTGTTGTAAAATAGTAAATTTGGAAATTAGTCGGTAACAATAGCAGTGTTTAAGCACTAAAAAAAAGATACATTTTAAAGAGCTACATACTGCTGTATTAACCACTAAAACACAATGATTTTAATTATGACCAGTGCTGTTATTTCAGGCAGCTGCGGTATAAGCCTTACGTTAATGTGGTGGTTTAATACATTTACAGAACTGACAGGCCGTTGCAGATGCTGACAGCTGTTGTCGATACACTCGGGTTGATGTTGGGAATGGCACAGTTCAAAGTCAAATCCAAACTAAGCACATATTAAAAATTTTAATTTAAGTCTAAAACCTTTTAGGACCTAAATTTAAGTATCTTGAGTTGTAGAACTATCCTTTTCTTTTTGCAATGAAAAATACAATATCAGTTGTTGCTGGAATTTTGATAGGACAAAAAAATGTATGTAATTTTTTCTTAGTGAGATACGCATCGTATCATGAGGTTTCTAAAAACACCCAGCTCTAATGTGTGTGTGTGTGTGTGTGTATATAAATGTATGAATATTAGGGCTGGGAATTTCCATATGTATATAAATATTTGTGAGTGTGTATGTTATCAGAATCCAAAAAACCTGATTTATTCCCAAGGAGAACTTCAGTTGTCTGAGTTTCTCTTATTCACAGTATAGCAGATATCAGATAGAGACATTAGAATAGATGAGAGCTCCATAGAAATGAAATGATTAGAAAATTATGACGAGCATCAATTTTCCCCTGATGAATGAAAAATGAATGCAATTGAAAGAGAAACAATCAACTCATTATACGTATTTTTGAAATCTTTCAAAACCTTGTTTTGAACTAAAAAATATTTTATTTGGCAAATAAACTCAAGCAAGTAAATTGTCTTTTTCCACACATAGTTAAAGCTTCATATTGAGTGCAGCCCCCACAGTGGCTTCATTCTTGCCAAATTGTTGTGATGTACTTTTCTACAGTCTCTATTATTTGATTGAGCTTAAAAAGTTTCTAGCTGTTCCTAAAGATCTGCCTTTTGCAATCTAACTTTGAATTTACTGAACCCCAAATTTGTTTAATAGGATTAAAATCTGAACTTTGACCTGGTCAGTCCTCAGGATTCCTTTTGTCTCTGTAAAGATCTGAAGTCTGTTCGGGGTCAAGGTCTTGGTCTACGAATCCACTACCGACCAGATTCAGTCCAGAAGGAAGTCCATGATGCTCGAAGGTGTTTGAAGATGTTCTTGTTCATTATGGCATTGATTTTCACTCATTTGCCCACAACAGTTTCACAAAGTGAATCTCCTACTGTAATAAAATCTCCACCATGTGTCACTGACATCAAAACGTCCTCCTGACATAAACTGGATGATGCAGACTGAAGAGTTCACACTCGGACTCATCTGTCCTGAGGACCTTCTTCCATTCCTCAGCAGTCCAGTGTTCGGGCTCCCTGGTAAATCTGAGCTGTTTCTGGATGTTTAATGCCTCAATCATTTCTTTAGTAGCTGCTCTTCCCTGTAAGCTCGGTCCGTCATTTATCTGTTCTAGTAACTCTGGAGACTTTCTCAGGCTCTCATCTAGAAAGATTTTTCTCTGTTTGAAGATCAGCAGTGGTCTTCCTTCTGTCTATAAAACTTATTCCTGTGCTGTCAGTTTGCTATTCGCCACTGAAAACACAGTTTTACAGTTGACAGAGCACTTGAGTGTTTCTTTAATGGATGTCATATTTATTTTTCTCAGTATTTATAAGTATGTCACGGTGATTTCTAGATTATTACTGCCAAGGTGCAGGAGCACTGCCAGAAAGTTTGGGCCCTAACAAAAGATATTTAATAGGTTCTTATCCCAAAGCAGCTCTGCAGTTTCTCAAACCAAACATCTGTCAAGCAAATGAAGAAAATTAAATGATATGAACTTTATAATAATAAAGACCAGGTTCTTCTAAAAGACACAAAGAAGTCAAAAATTGTGAAAAAAAGAAAAACACTGTAGCTAAAAAAAAAAAAAAAAAATACACAATAGATGGATAATTTAACTTTGATGTATAAGCATGGTTTAGACCATTTTCAGCATTCAGCATGTTTTTGTTTTAATTACATCCAAAGTGTCGGCAGTCCTGATAACTGCCTGATCTTTGAACTCTAAGATTCAAATGTTGAACAGATACTACATTTACTCTACATCCTGCCATGTTGGAGACCCAAATATTGTAATACACTGTTCAGATATTTGAATATTCATTAAAAGCATTAAAATGAAACAAATACCCTCTTATTCGTGTACTAAAGGAGCTCTGTCTTCCATTAATATCATTTTATGGGACATAAGAAATACAAATGATGCCGGAAACCCAGAAAATGCTCTTTTAACGCTGCCAAGGAGGTTTTCTTCCTGCTAGGGTGTGTTTGTTTGTCTGCAAGATTACACAAAAGCTGCTGGACGGATTTCGCTGTAATTTTAAGGAGATGTATGTAATGGACCAAAATGATTACTTTGGTGGTGATTCAGATAACTGCTATGAGCGACCAATCATCTATGCTCAATAACGATCTAATAATTATTTCAACTTGACTCTGAGTGCTAGGTGTGTGTTTTCAAGGTCAGTGAATCATACTATGATGGTAACTTTATTATGGAGCTATTGCTTATAGATGTAACAGCAATATGTGAGTACAGTTTGTGCTCTCTAGTTTGAGGGTAGAGTAAATAAATCTTAAAGCAGCTATCTAAACATTTTTGCTGATGATATTAACATTTTTGGGGGCCCCTTTTGTCAAGGATGGGCAATGTATTGATCAAACCAATTAATTTAAGTCAGTTTTTGCAGAACATTGAAAAAGAAAAGTGGATATATTTTCCCTTAATCTGCTATTATTCCACTATTATGTTTTGGGATGTTATGAAAATATAAATACTTAAAATTTAATCTGATTAAATGATGCTAGGCACCTTCAGTTTAACATAAGCTAAGGCTTGTATTTTTTTTTTTTTTTTTTTGGGCAATAAGATGATGATCAAAGAATTCAATGTTAATAAAGTGCGATGACACAGTGAACATTTCATAACAAAATTACAGTATAAATTGGATTCTAAGAGAAAGAAGACAAATTTAGTTTAGTTTTGGGTTGTAGTTTCATGACATTAAGGCAAAACTTGCGTCCCTTGGAGATGTTTTTTCTTTGAGAGGGAAATAGTAAATCAAGTTTGGAAGAAAAAAAATCTGTAATTTTATTTTCAGGCTACATTTTCCAGCCTTAGGATCTTCCCAACTTGTCCTCCCTGCGAAGGAGCCACATCAGACTGGGCTCTCCAATGCTCCTCCGTGCACCAAAGCAGCTGAACACTGAACTGCTGGATTTCATTCAGCTTTTTGAACTTAAGGCTCAGTCTTAACCTGATTTTAAGGACACACCTACAGAACACTTTATTTACCTACGTCATATATTCAGACACAAATTACAAATCAGGAAGATAATAAATAAATTTCTAAACCCAAATCGTTTGTCAATGTAACCTTGTGTTGTGGTGGCAACTGTATTTTAACCCCTTCATAGATATTTTTGTGGTGCTATTTTGTGTAATATGGAGGGTACATGTGGTCCCAGGCTGTTTACCTCTGACCCAACAAATAATCAAGCTGATTATTGAGAGTTGATTAGACCTGAGTTCACTTTTCTTTTCTGACCTCTGTTTAAACTGGTAAGCCTTGCTACATTCATGAGTGCTGGTTTACTTGTTTGTGGCAATAATAACAAAAGGTAGACCAACTAAATATGCTAACGGTCTTTGCCTTTATGTTTGCTTGTACTAAGCAACGTCTTACAGAGAAAGAGAACTGAATGAAAAATGACCAAAACTTAACTTTAGGAAAGATTTTCAGGTAGTAAATTTGGAATATTTTTTTTCTGATAGTCAGTGAACGCCTCAGCACGAACTGCGTCCGGTTCGGGGAAGGCGGTGATTGTAGCATCACTGCACCTCATGAGTGGGGTTTGTTTGGCCTTTTGTTAACTTTGTGCCTGACGAGAGCGTACTCACAGTGTTTTTGCCACAGTAGTGTTCTTATTCAGGTGTTAACCACACAAATGACCCCCCTTTCCCAAGTTTTTCGCACAGTCTCAAAGTAAAATTAGCTTAGCATCATCTTAACGCAAAGCTAACCGACATTAGCAGTCTTGCTAACAGCTAGCCACCAGCAGCAGCATTTGTTTTCAGACAAATGGAAAAGGCATTAATGGATCCAAGTTTCCTACAAAGTATGTAAGGTGGGGGGTAACTGTGAAGGGGCAGATATTCACCATGGACCTTAATTTTTACTCGGAGCTGTCGGATGGTCAGAATGATCCAGAGTTTTTGGACAGTCAAGCTTACGGAGGATACCCGGAGGAGAATAAGGTAACACCGAATCAACTTTAACCTGCACGCAGATGTTTAGAATGGCAGTGTCCGTTACTGATGTTAGGGCTCAGTTTGTTACCGTGTTAACTGGTGACTTCTTTGTGATTGTTTTGATTACAAACAATAACTATTAAAGCAGTGGAAGGATGCTGGGCTCACATATAATATGGGCTTTGTGGAGTTTCCCTGCAGGTGTTCAGTCTTTTACCTTAGTATTTGAATTCACTAAACACATCTTCATTAACACGACAGATTGTTAAACTCTCTCCAATAGCAATATAATATTAAAAATTATTATACTGCATACAATTGCTTATAAAGTACTTTATTGTGAGCTGGACAGTTAGATCAGGTTTTTCAGTCACTGGTCAGACTTGGATACATTACGGTTGAGCACTCGGGCCATTTTAGATGGAAAAACTCATTTTCGACAGGTCGAGATTAAAGTTGAAATGTCGACAATAAAGTTCAAATATAATTTCGTGATAAAAGTCAAATGACAAGATTAAAGTTAAATGTTGAGAAATAAGTCGAGAACAACGTCGACATAAATGTAACTCGACTCTTTTCTCAACATTTCGACTGTTTTTCGACTTAATTCTCGTCAGTTTAACTTTATTCATACATTTCTACTTTAACCTCGAAATTTCGACTTTAATCTTGACTCCCTCCATCTACCATGGCCCTTACACTCTTCTGTAATAAATGACTGTATTAACTAAGTAAACTGTACTCAGATTTGTTGTATTACTACTAAAGCTGATATTCAGAGTGCCCACCGGGACTATAAGAAAGTATCAGAACATTAATAAATTCTAATATTTAACGTTGTAATACTGTATCGATATTTTTCTTGCAGTTTCATGTTTTATTCTGTAATATATAGAAATTCAGAACAGTGTTTTGTATTTCAGTGAAGCCCGTGGCCGCTAGTCGGCAGCAGAGATTCAACCATTCGACCCTCCTCTCTCTGATATATTGATTTCTATTTTATCTTTTAATAACATTTATTAATGTTTCAGGGACCGTACTGTATGTCTATGACATTGAGTAGAACCTAGACGTGCTGTGGGTTTTCAATGTTATTAGTAAGTTACAAAAAAAACTTTCTGGTGATTATAGTCATGGTGTTATTATATTGCAATACATCCTGATTTATTACTTAATTTACTACGTCGTCATTCGTATATTGCATTACAATAAAAACTTTATTTATACAGCACCTTTAAAAACAAGTTTACAAAGTGCTTCAACAGACAGAAGAAAGGCAGAAAAAGGCACAATAGTTATAAAAAAAAAAAACAGTTCATCAGATACCATGAGAGTCAGACGAAAGGGCACAGAGGGTCGAGTTAACAAAAGTAACAAAATGAAAGAAAACAGAATAAACTGGTAGGATTGAAACAGCTGATATAGAGCATAATGACAAGGAGATAATAGGACAGTAGATAGGTAATAGATTTAAGGATACATAGATTAATTTAAGACTGTTGGAGGTTGACAACATCACATCAGGAAGATTGAAAAGAAGAGGGGAGATAGAGGACTGGTAAAAAGAGAAAAAAATAATAAATAAAATAATAATTATAAATATTATTCATAAATTAATAAATACATAAAATAAAGTGAAATGAAATAATAATAAAAACTGAGTATGTCAAAACAAGAAAAGAAAGTAAAAACAGGAATAAAACAATGTGAAACCGTGAGAAGGATTAGAACAGTAGAACTTAAAATAATAAAACAAGTAAGTTAAAAAAAAATCATGTGAAAGCAAGTCTAAAAGAATGGGTTTTAAGATGTGATTTCAAAGATGTCTGATGACTGATGATGAAAGCTAACCACATAGGGATGTGTATTAGCAAGATAATGTTGTTTGAAACATATCACACGATTGGGCGGTATGATAAATCACCATAGATCATTAAACTAGAAGTAGGGCAAGCTGTCATGATTTTTTTGAAACTAAATGGTTGTTGAATAAAAACCTGAATATCATTTGCATAGACAAGACCGTTTCAAATAGGGGTGTATGATATTTGATTTTTGCTGATTTTTCCAAACATGTCATCGCTTACACAAATATTTTTAGGCAAGAGTTGGAGGTATCTCTTTTACTAAGATTGACCTGCTCCTCTCATTGTGACAGTGTATTTGTGTAAGAAAAGAACAGCATGATGCTTTTCAACAGAAGACACTGTTGTTTTTAAACGTAAACATTAATCTAGTAGGGTGAAGCATTGTGATTCATTCTGTTGGTATTACAGCCAGTTTATGTTATATATACATATTTAAGGCTTATAAGTATGGCTAGAATATCTGCAGAAATTTTAATAACCGCCTTTTGATACCAATACCATACAGGTAATATTATACCGAGAATACTGTGCAGTTAGTATTGTGCATCCCTAGTTTCTAATCCTTGTTATTTATAGTGGTGTTTTTCCAACATCGATCCTAATCATTTGTGGATATCCTGTATTTCTATAAATTAACTGGGAAAATTTCAATATTCTGTAACAAGATGTCAAAACATTAAAATATCACAATGTATTAATGTAAAGACATTTTCTTACAGATCTGTTGCATACTATATAAATTGCATTTTTAGTAGCAACAATAAAACAGCATCTTCTGACCTTTCTCTAAACATCAATGTAACAACCAGGTAGGAAAAAAACTGACAATATTTTTATGAAGTTTAATTTATTTTTAAGACAGTTATTTTTCTTGTTTAGGAAAACTTAGTGATGATGGTGAAGGCATGTACAATATTACCGGTTTGATATTTAGCCGATATCACCCTAAGAAGTATCGTATTGGCCGATATTGAAATTATAGCAGATATTTACAGCTGCTATGTCGGCCTCATATCAGCCATATATTGGCTGAAATATCAGCAAATTACACAAATGTACAATAATGATGCACCCTGTCATCACTGCATGGGTACATGTAAAAATCAAGGTTTCATTGTTACGAGAGTCAAAAGCTATTTTTCTTATTTTACATCTGTCCCTCAGAAAAATATACCGTAACACTGAAGAAGTTCATTTCTGTCAAGTACAGATCTTGAGCTCCTGACCAGAAATATCCGTATCCGCAATAATTGATAAAAAATATCAGATATTGGCAAAACTCCAATATCGTGCATCCCTACATTAATTTGTATATATGTTGCTACTCACTGTTCAAAATAACACTTAAGGAGTAAAAGTTAAAACTTTTGAAAAGTTGCTCTCAAGTTTAAAAATTCTTTGGAATATGTCCCCATGTATTTATTGTTGAGGGTAACTCATCACACCCAAAAGGGAAAAGGATGCATCAGCATTCTTTAAAAGATTATTTCAACATCTCTGATCCAGCTGCAAAGCAAACAAAAGTTTGAAATCCTTTTATACTTAAAAGAGCCTGAGGACACTGAGGTGATGCCTGCCTGTTTTAAGTTAAATATCAAGGGCAGACCTATATGTTGACGATTTCTTTATTACTCAGATTCTTGGTAAATGTCCTCAAGAGACATGGTTTTATTTGAAATTGACATTTAACCATCTGCTGTAAAAACAACAGCCACAGAAGCATTTGGCTGAAAATCACCAGCTCACACAGTCACTTGTCAAACCTGTGTTTCAGTTTCCAGAGGGAGGGGACGGGTACCTCGCCATCAGTGGAGCGGGACACCCTTTCCTGTCCGCAGAGGTGAGTGATACAAACACTGGATGAAGAACTGAAACAGGTTTTCTTCATGTTCCCTCACTGACCCTCTGCTCGGTCTCATCCTCCACATCCAGCAAACTTTTCATACCCCCAGTCTTGGAGACGAAGTCTTTGAGATCCCCCCCATCTCACTGGACCCCAGTCTGAGCATTGAAGGTTCAGTGTCTCACTTTGAGCTGACAGACGGGTCTGATGGCACCGCTGAACCTCCGGGCTCCCGTAGTCTCGTTAGCAACCTGGTGGTCGAGGCCAACGATCCGTCTTTTGCTTCCACGTTTGTGAACTCAGGGTCTCAGGGCCTGGAGCAGCTGAACCTGGGGGCCATGGGGCAGGCTGGAGGGGGGGCCCTGCTGAGCTCCTCTGCACTGGTGAGTGAAGCTGTCAAGAAGATAGAATATTAAAAAAAAAAACTCTTGTAAAATTCAGATGATTTAAAGGAAATATGCCAACATTCTTTTGTTTTCATGTCTTGGCTCACTCCATGACAAGCAGGTAGACTCAATTCTTTTGACTGTGCGTCCAGTAACAGATGTGGACAGAGCTCGCCCACCGCTAATTAGCTTAGCTGAAACACTGGGAGTCATTGGGTAGTTTTAGCCTGCCTCTGCCTACAGTCATCAGACAAGCTCTTCATCAACTCTAAATGGCCCTGTGTGCTTGTTGTGACCTGATTTTTTACTTTATGTTAAGTTATCTATTTTTAGACTGAGATTAGCAGCCACACTTAAAAAAACGAAACCACAGGGTGCATGCACAAACCACTTCAGACGTGCTTGTTAGAAGGTCAACCTTCTGTCCTGACATGGATTTTGGTTTGTTCATTTTATTTCATTCATGTTGTTAAAGTTTGTTCCACATCGTTTTTTTCAGGAGCTGGGAAATGCAAGTGGCTCACATTTCAGCAGCTCGTCTCCCATGACCATTGATGTCCAGCTGGGTGACATCGGTCACGGTCTTCTTGGAAGCAGCCTGTCCACTATCAACCAGTCTGAACTGGCAATGAATCTCGGGGGTCACTCGGAGCAGCCGCTGTCTGCCACACCATCACCAGCTGGCTCCCTGCAGGATGAAGACATGGATGACTTCAAGGTAAAAGCTGACATCAGTGAGGTGATTCACAGAGCTGCCTTTCTGTGCGGATTGATCAGCCTGATTCAGTGTCTGTGATCAGGCGGATCCGTCTTGTTAAGCTCCAATTTAAAGCTATTGTGAGCGGCCCAAAGCAGCACGGCCAATCAGAGTCCTTTAGGGAAGGAAGAAGTGAAAGCTACGAGTGAGACGACAGCAGGCATTGACTTCTCAGACAGACTTTCCTTTCCGTCTCTCCTTTATTTTTAGTTTTTCAAAGAGTTTTTTGGGGCAGTTTGTGCCTTTGATAGCTGAGAGGGACGTGGATGAGTTTGTGAAAGGGGGTGAGAGAGAGTAGGGACACTCTGAGCTGGTCACAGGCTGGATTCAAACCCGGGACAGCAGAAACTTATGCTGTGTTCCATTAACCTTGGAACCAGGAAGGGGAAGTGGGAATGATGTCATCTCTGAGTTATCTGGGTTCCAGTTACAAAGTCTGAAAAAACTTTCTGATCTACAAGGCTATTGTTAGCTGTTGTTAGCACGCCCTGCGTTGTAGTTCACAAATACCACATAAAGAATGTGAACAACACTATGGCACCATTTCCATAACTACAAGTTGAACAATACTGTGTATACGGCTGGTTTAGTGCCATAAACACTAGTCAGAAGTGCAGTTAAGCTGAATACTACAGGAGCTAAATATCTGTTTACACTGGGGGCAGCCATCATTGATTGTCAACGCAGGGGTGGTGAGTATCCCCCAAGTTCCCAGTAGGAATGGGAGGGGGGTTTCCAGTTTAAATTTCCCACTTGAAACTTGGAAATCCCGACTTCCTAGCACAACCAGAACAAAGCATTATACATCGGTCATGCCTGGTTGCTTACTAATCTGGCACCCCGTCTTTCCTGAATTACATGGAACAACAAAAACACTTCAAACTTCTCTACAGTAAGGATGCTTTTGCTCCACTTCTGGCATGTTTTTCCCTGAGTTTGTTTTATGAAGTGGCTCACACTCTGCTTTACACAGCGACAGTAACGCCTGCCTGTTACAGTATCTGGTTGGCTCAGAGTGGATGTGATTGATGGAACAATCACCTGCTTCCCCAAACACTTTCTACGGGCTCTTTCTCAGATGGACTTGTGAAATATATTGAACTGTCCACGTACTGCCCCATTTTTCAGTATGTGTCAGGAGAGAATCCTGGTGTACCACAGGAGGCGCTCTTACTTTGCGATTTCTGCTTAAGAGGGGCAAATTATTGCGATAACAGATATCACACCTAGAATAGAATAGAATAGAATAGATCTTTGTTGTCACTATCAACACTTGTTAGGCAACAGGGTTTGTACAGTGAAATATTGTTTGGCATCCTCTATGGCAGCGTGTAAGTATAAAAAAATTGGATAAACAAGATACTATAAAAAATATAGAATAAAATAAAACAAAAGAGCAGAGTGAGGTTTTATGTACAGGTACTAGATTCTGAAAGTTGTCCAGAGTATGCGCCCAGGTTCTAAACATTTTCTGGATATTTTTCATGTATGTTTTCCATGTTTAACTGATCACATGCTCAAATAATTTGTAATAAATCTATATATTTGGATCTTGCTGCTAACGTCCCTCTCCACTCTCTTGCCCTCCTCTCAGAGAAGTGTTTTGGTGGAGCCTCCGCTGATGCTTCCATCCACCTCAGCCCCCACTGGTACGTCCTCACATCCAGTCTCCACGTCCTCCATGTCCCCAGTTGCAGCCAGGAGAGGCGGAGGCAAGCCGGCCACGCTGGCCTCAATGACCGTAGCTGGGGGTGCTAAGAAAGTAAGGAGGAAGAAGGATCCTAATGAACCACAGAAGCCAGTTTCAGCGTACGCCCTGTTCTTCAGAGACACTCAGGCAGCCATCAAGGGCCAGAACCCCAACGCCTCTTTTGGGGAGGTGTCGAAGATCGTGGCGTCCATGTGGGACAGCCTGGCTGAGGAACAGAAGCAGGTGAGAAGAAATGTTCTTTAAACTGTCTCTGTAAGGATGAAGGAAGTTACATGTCTGTTTTAGTAGCATACAGACAAAATAAATGTGTATGATATTTGCTTTGTGTCCCACAGGTGTACAAGAGAAAAACTGAAACAGCAAAAAAGGAGTATTTAAAGGCACTGGCAGCTTATAAAGCTAACCAGCTCTCACAGGTGAGGTCATCTTCTCTAAAAGAAAATATAATTGATAGTTGGGTATTGATAAGAAGTTTACAGAAGTCTTATAGCAGAACTTTGCAATCCAAGGCCTTAAAATGACAAGACAAGGTCAGACTATATCATTTTTTGGGTCCATAATTACTAGGGCTGTAATCAACCAAAGAAATTGTTGGTCGACTAAAACACCGCAATTTGTCGACCAAAATCGACCAAAATCAACCAATTGGGGGGGACACCCCGCTCCGTGTTTCTCCCCTGTGCGCGCCTCTTTCCCTCCTTTCTTTCTCTCAACCCAAGACTCTTTGCTTTCCTGTCTTTATCATATAGGACTTCATTCGAAGAGACTCACACATCTGTTATCTTTATCTATTAACTTGGAAGCTTTTTCTTTTTTTCTCTCTCGTATTTTGCCGTTAGTGCATGCGTAATTGTGGGGCGCACTGGCACTGAATATCCAGAAAAACATTGGAACCTGGAAATTCATGGGACTCTTTTAGTGTTCCCACACAGAGTTTCATATTAACCACGTTGTTCACTACAACAGACACTTTTCCTGCTGGAACTTTGGCGGCATCGCCAACTTCATAGTCGCGCAGCGATGGTTCTTCCTGTGTGCGCACCTCCTTTTTTTCTCTCAACACAAGACTCTTTCCTTTCCAGTCGTCATCAATGAAATGGGCAGTCACTCTCATATAGGGGTCCATTCGAAGAGACGTACACATCTGTTATCTTTATCTATTAACTCAGAAACTTTCTCTTTTTACTCTCTCGTATTTTGCTGTGAGGGCGTGCGTAATTGTCTGGCGCGCTGGCACTGAATATCCAGGTTCCAATGTTTTTCTCGGCCTTCCACGACACCAATGGGCCTCATATCCTCAGAAATAAAATAATGAATTCCTTCTGTGATGTAGTTTTTGCATTTGGGTGTTTATATGAGGCATAAAATCCAGCGTGAGGGTGAGGGATCCCGCCGCTGCAGCAGTGGCATGCAGTTATAAAACGAATACGCAATTATAAGACTAGAATATTGAAATGCTCTTAAATAAAAATATTGAAATGAACGATAAATACATTAAAATGGTGTTCTGAGACATGATGGGGGTGCTCAGAAAATACCCCCATTTCACTTGATACGTTTCTTCTGATGAAATTAACTGCTGGGGAAAAAATAAATTAACACATTTGGTGAATTTTGGTCGACTGAGCACGCATCGACCAATTAGTCGACCAGTCGACTTGGACTTTACAGCCCTAATAATTACAGACAGTATGTCAGACCAGGTGATCACTGAGCTATAAATTTGAGCAGAGACTTGCCGGCATGTCAGACAACATGACTGAGACCGACTGCATACAACACTGAAGACTGCAGACGAACAGACTGTGTTTGAAGTACAATACCTGAGTTTGTATGGACAAACATCATGTGAAATGAAATGTTTGCTGATGAATGTAAGCAGTCGTCCACTTTCCTCTGCTGATTCTCTCCAGCATGTTTCCTTTGCCAGTCTGTCGTAGCTCCTCTATAACATATAATGGTAGGGATGTTGTTTTTCAGAGTTTTCTAAACCTTTCATGAGTCTCATAGTTCTCAAGCAGCTCAGGCATCAACCTCCGTTTGTTAACATTGGTGATATGCAGAGCTTGTAGTGCTCTCATTGGCCTGGTATCTGATGTGGAGGTACAGATCATAAGGGGCAGGGCAAAAATCAAGCATGCAAGACTTTCTGTCAGGGAGTTGTGTGGCATCCTAGACAGATCTGTTGTTGGTTACTAAGACACTTTACGAGATGGGACGACCGATTTTTGTAGCTAACAGGTTGTAAATCCCTATGACTGTTGCATCGGGCCTTAGCCATGCTTAAATTGTAGTCTGACCCTGGAGTTAGACGTGTCTGTATGCTTGGAAGACCTAGATCAAAATATATATGATTTAATGAATTGTATTGCATATTATACGTTTAAATTAAGCTTGCGACTACAGACTTTTTTCAGGTTCCTATTAAAATGATCCGAAACAGGTTTCTCATGATGAAAAGGTTGGATATGTAAAGCAAGATTTTGTTAGCTTAACGGTGTAAATTGAAATCATGGCAGCAGTTAATGTTGCTGATGGAAGTCCGCATGAACAGAAGGGGACCAAGCATAGAACCTTGGGGCACACCTTGGGTCAGAGGGGCTATAGAGGATATGCATTGACATCACGAATTTGTGCAACGGACTGGCAGTGAGCGGCAGAAAACAACGTAAAGTAATTCTGATCAGTGGGGCAAAACTGTGAAACACTTTCATTAATCTAAAGTTTTCAGTCATTTTTAGTAACCCTAATTAGTTTTTATTATGTTCATTGTGGAACATTTAGATTGTAGTCCAGTTTGCATTTAAAGATGACTAAATCAGACTTTTAAAGCCATAAAGTTTCATTTAAAATGCTACATGTATTAGCCTGAGTCATGAGATGAAGTCCTGTAGAGACTCTCTGTTTCTGTGGTTGTGTGTTTGTCCAAAGTGAGATCAGTGTACCCATGCTCTCTCTGAGGTGGACTTTACACGAGTACGAATTTGTAAGACTCCGGTAAAATAAACTATCGATCTGGTGATACTGACACACGGAGACGCGTATTTGTCCATGACTCCACATCTTTTTTGAAAATGGGTCAGCAGGTGGATATCTGGGTATTCGTCTTCATGCCATAGTTGGTATAAACAGATAAGTTCGAAAAAGACGGTGACCTCATAGCACCCCTCCTCCTCCCCGCCCCCCAACCCACGCTGTCACACAACAACAACAACAACAACAAAAATTGCAGCAGCCGGGCTGATTCTGATCTTGTTCCAGCAGCTACAAACATTGCTACGACTTTTGTACCAACATTTGCTCACAGAACACCAACAACAGCAACAAGTGCTCATGCAGAGACGCAGCATGTTACACGTGCATGAGCACTTGTTGATGTGGAATCCACCTCGGAGCAGAACCAGACAGGCAACCTGATGACAGTTTTGGGTGGAACCTGGGAAAACGAGCATGGATTTTGCGTTGTCATGTAAATGTACAAGCCTATGTACAATACGATGTGATGATACATGTTTTGATGCCGATGCCAAGACAATACTAGGGCTGCCACAAATGACTATTTTGATCGTCGACTAGTCACTTCATGCATGAACTGCAGCGTACTGCACCAGCATGCAGCTGGTGGCCCAAATCGCTTATTATGAGCAGACCTGGCAACTTTGGTGCATGCACCACATGCATGAGTGTGTTTCGGGGTGTGTGGTTTGATTCCTGCAGGTGTGATAACCAGAAAACAGGACAGATAGGCAGACAAGACAGCAGAGGTACAGCGGCAGTTTTGTGAGAAAACACACCTAAAAAACAAAACGACTAGTCGACTATTAAATTAGTAGTCGACTATTTTGATAGTCGACTTAGTCACGACTAGTCGTCTACTCATGGCAGCCCTAGACAATACGGGGCCATCCTCGTGTGAGAAGGGCCTAAGTTTACGGTTTATCATCCGTTAAACTGTTCTTTCCTCTTTTTATGTTTGATGTGACAAACAAACAGATACTTTCATTTTATAAAATAATAGCATCAATGAGTTGCCAAATAGAAATCACATCAATTTAATAATTTCTTCAATTTGTTGGAAATGGACTTAACAATTTCAAGATTATTCAAAGCAAAACCAGTCATTGTAATAAGACACCTCTGGGTTTAATGTCAGCTACGAGCATGAAAACATCACCTGTTGTCTCCATTGCCTTATCATTTGAAAAAATTGGTGTTTGATTTTTATAAAGACCCAGACCCAATTAGAACTAGATGTGAGAGAGAGAAGTGGGGTTCATATTGCTCTTTACCTGGATCTGTGTTCACTGAATGATTCTGGACTGGTTGGTGTAGCATCACATCCTCATCTTTGTGATAAACTTAGCATCAGAGCTCCTCATGTTTCCACAACATCAGCTGAGGATCTACAGTGTATGTGGTGAACATTATCAAACACTAACAGCAAAACACTTCTTTACCTTTCCAGCTGAATTCAAGTGTTTGACTTGTGCAAACGGAGCGGTTATGTTCAGACTCTCTATAGAGAAAGTGAAATAACTGATGTGGATGAACTGTTGAGGCATTGTTTATTGAACTCTGTCTGGTAAAAGGGTGAAGAGGAACGTTTGTGTATCAAAATATTAAGGCAGTTTAATCTTTTTAATTCACACTTGACATCAAAACAATCCTTCCTGTGTCCTGAGAGATCGTCTCTGCCTCACATTTTTACTCATCTTATAAAAACGATGTTTGAAATAACTCTCTACACCGTGATTGTTACTCTGTGCCCACTCTGTAGAATTTTTATTTTCTTTGAGGTCCAAATAAGTTCTTATTTCGGAGTGTGCAGGGTTTTGATTTAAAGATTTCCTTCATTTGTGTCCGCAGCCGGCCTCTGAGGAGATGGAGGCGGCTCCTTCACCTCCTCCTGCAGTATCAAAGTCCACACCTGCAGCCCCTCCCCCTGCAGGTCAGCCTGTCCATGCAACGAACAGCAGCCTGGAAGAAAACACCATCACCAACATCTGTGCCTCCAACATCATCCTGGACGTCCCGGAGATGACCACGCGTTCACGCACAGGGGCAAACAAAGCTCCAGCAGCTGCGTCGCCCCCAGCCAAGACCATCACCAAGATCATAATCCCAAAGCACATGCTGCAGGCAGGGGGGCAGGTGGTGACGGTGCTGCCCGCCGGGGTCCGTACACTTCAGCCCACGCTGGTGGTGTCGGGCGCCTCTCGTCAACCGCCGCCGCTGCAGCAGATGCAGAACGCACCGCCTCCGCCGCGGCTGCAGCAAATGGCACCTGCACCTCCTCCTCTGCAGGCCAAACCCAGAGGTGAAGGAGGCACCGCGGCAGGGCCCCCCGTCTCCATCACAGCCACGTCACCGCCCCCGCTTCAGATTAAAATAGTCCCGGCCCCCTTACAGGGCAAAGACGCTCTGCCCATTATTGTTCCAGATACTCCGTCAGAGGCCTCCTCCGCTCAGGCGGTGCAGATGGTGAACGCCGCTGACACACAGGGCAGTGCAGACGATGATGAGGTCACGGAGGTGCTGCATTCAGAGGAGGTATGTCAGCTTCTTTTAAAGGGGTGCTGTTTTATTTTTTACTTAATTTAGACTAACTTTGAGTTCTGGGTGAGCTCCATGATTTCTCCAGTTGGATGTTCTGGATCAGGACTCTGAATCTTCTGTTAACTTATGATGTGATGATATATGTATATATATATATACAGTCATGGAAAAAATTATTAGACCACCCTTGTTTTCTTCAATTTCTTGTTAATTTTAATGCCTGGCTCAACTAAAGGTACATTTGTTTGGACAATTATAATGATAACAACAAAAATAGCTCATGAGAGTTTAATTTAAGAACTAAGAACTATTCATTTTCCATGGTTTTCTTGATAATAACCAAAATTACTTAAATTCTTACATCAATAGCTATGGCATTGTATAAAACACTACTTTTAAGCATTCCATGTTTTTTTCTGTTTGCTTTAAACACATGATACACACAAGAGTTAATACTGATTGCATAACCATTGTTTTTGATGACTGCAGCCAGCCATCTCTTGGCATGCTCTCCACCAGCTTCTGACATTGTTCTGCTGTCACAGCAGCCCATTCCTGTTGGACAAATTCAAACAAATTTTCTTTGTTTTTGGGCTTGTGGTTCTCCATTTTGAGTTTGATGATTTTCCACAGGTTTTCAATTGGATTAAGATCTGGTGATTGAGCAGGCCAAGGCATGGTGCGAATGTTGTGGTTCTCCATCCAGGCTTTAACTGACCTTGCCGTGTGGCAAGGGGCATTGTCTTGTTGGAAAATCCAGTCATTCGAGGCAGGAAAGAGTTTTCCAGCTGATGGAAGAAGACTGTTTTCAAGGGTAGTCCTGTCCATGACCTGGTTCATTCGGCCTTCACACAATTGCATTTGCCCTGTTCCACTCAGACTGAAACAACCCCAGATCATGACTGATCCACCCCATGTTTTACTGTAGGGGCAAGACAGTCTGGGTTGTAAGCTTCTCCAGGCTTCCTCCTAACCAGTAAGTTGGCTGGAGTGGGCATCAATTCAAAATTGGATTCATCACTGAAGAGAACCTTAGCCCAATCATCAACAGTCCAATCCTTGTGGTCTCGAGCAAAAATGCCGGGCCTTCCTCTGCCTTTCATTGATGAAGGGCTTCTTGCGTGCTCTGTGTGACTTCAAACCAGCTTCAACAAAGTCGGTTTCGAACTGTCCTTGCTGAACAAGTCACATTTCTCGACAGTGCCCACTCATTTTTAAGGTCCCTGGAGGTCTGGCGGCGATTCCTGACACAGGAGCGGATGAGTGCAGTCATCTCGTGGGAGTAGAAAAGGCGTTTCCTGCCACGGCCAGGTAGCAATTTGGTAGTGCCATGTTCAGCTTGTTTTTTTGTTGTAATGAGCGGCTGTCTTGGAGATCTTCAGTTTTTTAGCTACCTGTCTCTCCTCATGCCAATTTCCAGCAGTGCCAAGATGGCTGCCTTTGTGGCTTCACATAATTCTTTTGTTTTAGGCATTATGTGAGCTGACAACTTCTGAGTTGTGCTCTGGCTTGAATGTAAGCAGGAAACCACTCTAGGCCTTTGCATGTGCAGTGCTGCTTGTGACATGAAATGGCCTCTTATATACCCTGGGAATCAATTAAGCTTAAGAATGTCAAATAGGACATAAAAGTATTATGTGACCAGCTGCATTTTTTGTTGTGTTCATTGTATTATACGTTTAGTGGTACCAGATATTAGAATGAACAAGAAATTGAAGAAAACAAGGGTGGTCTAATAATTTTTTCCATGACTGTATATATATATATATATATATATATATATATATATATATATGTATATATATATATAGGGGAGAGAGAGAGGGAGGGGGGAGGGAGAGATATGGATGGATAGATACTTTAGATAGATAGTGTAGATGGATATTTATATTTTCTTGTTATTCCTTCATTTGTTTTTCTTTTAGTTTATTTTAAAGCCATCATGAATCCACCATGAGTAAACCCTCTGCTAAGCAGAGCCAAACATTAAACAGCCAAAAGTAACACATTTATGATTTCAAGAGGACAATATATGTATGTATCGACCATTTCAGGTGACGTCACACTCCGTTTTATTCCAGCTGGACATCAAAAACTATGCTGTCTAGCATAATGTAACCCAATGATTGTCTATGATAGATAAATATAAATGTCCCTGAAATTCTGACATTTTTGTCAACAGATAAGAACTGGACTAAAATGTTTGACAGAGACATAATCCATCAGACCTAATTTTATCTCGCAGAAAGTAGAGACAAAGAATATATCCAATCACAGCTGCCTTAGCTTGGTGGTGGTGGGATAAGTTGTGGAGCGGTCCAATCAGAGCTGCTCTCTTTATGAATTGATATATTCATGTAGAGCAGGTTCACTGTTTGTTGTCAGTTCTGGTATTGTAGCTTCTGTTAATGTTTGACATTAAAACTGCACTAGTATTTAATAAAGGGTTATCAGATGTTTAATTTTATCCAAGAGTAAAACATGACTTCAGAAATTCAAAGAAACATAAAATTCCTTACACTTTACACTTCATGTTTTCTGACTAAATTTACCGTAGATTTCGACTACAAAATGAATCTTCATCAACTATAACTAGACTAAAATTAAAACATTGTAGGTGACTAAGTTATGACTAAAAGTAAAAGATATTTTAGACAAAGACTTTAACTAAAACTGAATAAAGCCGTGCTGTCAAAGTCAACACTGGTCTGCAGTTATTGACTAAACTGTAATATTCGAGTAGATCAGTCCACAGGGCTGGGGGACTTCACGTGTCTGCAGATGGTCCATGCTCTGGTTTCTTCTTCTGTCTCTGTCTTTGTAGAGCTGTCGTCGAGCCTTGCACGCAGATGACATCCCGTTCTCACGTTAATGATGCTCTACTCTGATGTCTGCTCCTTTTCAGGAGGAGATGGAGGTCAGTGGAGCGAGCGATAGTGGGACCACCAAAAGTGTGTGTGTGAGGACGGGCTGTAACAACCCGGCCGTGGAGAGTGAAGACTGGGACAAAGAGTACTGCAGCAACGAGTGTGTGGCCAACCACTGCAAGTGTGTACAGATCAACATGTGCTTTGTGTTCATTGAGTTCCTTACAGGCTTTGCAGACGTTTTCTAAACATGATATTTCTATTTCAGAGACATCTTCAAGACCTGGTGTTCGATCAGGAATCAGAGCATGGGGACAGTGAAGTAGGAGCGTCCTCTTCAGACCACATCAGCAGAAACGACGACCCACAGGAGCCGGGGTCTTGTTTTTACAGCAGTGCCACAGATTTCTCATCCTTTCATACTTGTTTTGTTAGTTTGACAGATGCTGTTAAAAAGGTTTGTAGATTTTTCATAAGACTACGTCGTTCTTAGAGCACTTTTGTGATGATCAAAACAGCCCTCAGTCATTTAGAGACTAAAGGCAGCTAAAGAAAGATCAAGTCCACAGAGGTCAGTTTAAGGTCAAACAGAAGAAGACAGAGATGAAGTCATCGCTGTGGTGACATCACAACATGCTTGTGCATCAGCTGACTGATAAAGAAAATATTTACTGTCATTTTCACTTTCTGTGCTACTTTCAGGACATAAAGAAGAACCCGTTCAGTTCTCAGCAGCTTTAAAAGTCCTGATAAACTTAAAGGGTCTCAGCAGATCTGCACACGCTCAGTTCAGTCTAAATGTCGGCTCTGACTGAGAGATGACGTCACACTCGTCTGTGCTTACCAGCAGAGATCTTTTTGAAGTAGACTTTTGTTATAGTTTAAAACTCACACCTATCTTTGTGTAGTTTTAAAGTTATTTGTAAAAAGCAGCTGTCATGGTGTCTGGATTTTAAAAGTGATTCAGAGGATGAGGAGGAGCAGAGGGTCGAAGCTGCTGTTTGATGTCATCAGTGTTCATTATAAACCTCATGCTGCTACATCAGAACTGGGAAGAGGGGAGTGGGAATGAGGTCTTATCCCAGTTATCAGCGCTCCAGAGCACGCCCTGTGTTGTAGTTCCCACATACCACATGAAGAATGTAAAGACCACTATAGCAGCATTTTAACATCGAACAATACTATGTTGTTACCAGGCTGATTTAGAGCGACGACCACCAGTCAGAAGTGCTGATAAAGAGAATGTTACAGGAGCTTAGTAACTGTTTACACTGGGGGCAGCCAGTAGTCATAATGTTGTGGCTGATCGGAGTATTTAATTTTCTTTCTTTCTAAAATCAACTTTCCTTATTCAACAAATTGCACCATATAGACTCTAAGATCTGTTGCGCATGAAAAGAGGGAGCAGCTTATACAAGCACAATAAAATTCATTCACAACTCAGCAGCAGGTTGAATCCTTAAGTTTAGACTGAAAGCTTCAGTCCTCATAACTAACTTTAAACTTTAGAAAATAATTATGAAAAATGGATCAATTCTAGAAAGCGCTCGGAAAGTGCAAACCTCCGCCAAAGTGGCTCACATGTTGTTACACCAATTTTTTTGGGAGGGAAAAATTGATTAAAAATTGGGAGTGGTATGGAAAAAAAATCAGGATTTCATTTTTAGGCCATATTGCCTATGAAGAACCAACATTGAATTGATTTCTTCAATCTTTTTGCTGAACAAGGCACCAAGAAGCCAACAAGGACTTCAATGAGAAAGACAGCAACAACTGTTAAAACAACAACCTCCTGCTCACCCCCCTGAGGCACTCAGCTAAAATGAAAAAATAGACATTAAACTTATGAAATAGAGGCACTGGAGAGCACAAACCTCCGCCAAGGTAGCTCACTTATTGCTGTTACATCCATAAAGTTGAAAAGCACTCAGAGAGTTCAGACCTCCGCCACAGTCCTCACCCATATTGTGATATTCACCAGAAATATTAGTCCTACCTTTATTTCATCTAAATATTTAGATTCCTTGACCGTGAAAATGCCGAAAATGGTCCTATCTCGCAATGTTAAAGAATCCTTAAAAATTGTTCTGGATCCAGACGGTGATCCAGATCAGTCCCAAAATTGAATAATTTGTTCCTTGTCCCAATCTGGACATTTCCTGAAAATTTCATCGAAATCCGTCCATAACTTTTTGAGTTATGTTGCTAACAGAGAAACAAATAAACAAAAAACAAACAGACGCCGGCAATAACATAACCACCTGGCCGAGGTAACAACAGATCCATGATAAAGTTACCATCATAATATGATTCTTTGACCCTGAGACTTCACACCTAGCACTCAGAATCATGTTGATATCATTATCAGACAGTTAATGAGCAAAAAAAGTGATTATTCACTAATGGCGGTTTTCTGAATCACCACCAAAATCGAATCATTTTTAAACTGGGACATTACCAACGTGTCCTGAAAATTTCAGCAAAATCCATCCTGTAGTTTTTGCATAATCCGGCTAACAAGCAAACAGACATGAAGCCTATCCCAGCTGACCTGGTGAGAGACGGGGTTCACCAGCCAATCGCAGGGCCACATACAGAGACAGACAACCCTTCATGCTGAGGCAATTGGAGTCACCACTCAACATAACAATCAAGTTTATGGTCTGTGAAACGGGACCAGAGTACCTGGGAAGAGCCCACACATGCACAGGGAGAATATGCAAACTCCACACAGAGAGGCTCCACCTGAATGAGGAGTGGAGGCAACACCATGCAGCCCGCGTCGATGATACTGTGCTGCCTCACTAACTGCTTTCAGACACTACAAGTTAAGAAGCAAGTAAAACATGTCATTCACGGTGCTTCATCAGACATCTCCCTCTGTCCAAATCAAGACTGTTTCTGATGTAATTTTTTTATTTCAAGCTGAAGCTGAACCATCTGATTCCTGTTCTTCATCAGCAGCTGTCCTAACATTTGTCTACAGACTGCAGCAGACGCCTCACTTCTTATAGCTAGGTTGTTTGTCGGATTCTTCTTTCTTAATGAAGTGGTAGGGGCCACAGTTTTATTCTTAAAATGCTCTGACCAAAAGGCATCAACATTTCAAGTTTTTCATTAGTTTAGAAACATGACTGCATCTCTCTGACCAGAATATGTAGGATCCACTCAGTCTTACTCTGTACAAAGCTGGTGTTTGCCTTAGTTTGAGTTTGTGCCACTGCATTGTTTTTTCACAGAGCGTAACGGCCTTCTTCTGTCAATACTGCCGATGGACTCTTTGTAAAACGTTCACTTTGGACCATTTTAGTTGTTAGTAAATTCTCAACGCATTGTTTTCTTAATAAATGAAATTATGCTCAAATGGATCTTTCAGAACTTTATTTCATTTCACACAGGAGTTTACCTTCTCAGGTATAACCAACAATGTACACTATACTGCCAAAAGTATTCGCTCACCCATCCAAATAATCAGAATCAGGTGTTCCGGTCACTTCCATGGCCACAGGTGTATAAAATCAAGCACCTCGGCATGCAGACTGCTTTACAAACATTTGTGAGAGAATGGGTCGCTCTCGGGAGCTCAGTGAATTCCAGTGTGGAACTGTGATAGGATGCCACCCGTGCAACAAATCCAGTCGTGAAGTTTCCTCGCTCCTAAATATTCCACAGTCAACTGTCTGCTGGATTATAAGAATGTGAAAGAGTTTGGGAACAACAGCAACTCAGCCATGAAGGATAGGCCACGTAAACTGACGGAGCAGGGTCAGCGGATGCTGAGGTGCATAGTGCAAAGAGGTCGCCGACTTCCTGCAGAGTCAATCACTACAGACCTCCAAACTTCATATGACCTTTATATATATATATATATATATACATATATACATATATATATGTATATATATGTATATGTATACGTATATACATATATATACATATATATACATATATATACACACATATATATATATACGTATATATATATATACGTGTATATATATATACCTTTATATATATATACGTATATATATATATATATATATATATATATATACACGTATATGTATATATATATATATATATACATATATACATATAATATATGTATATATATATATATATATATAGTGTTGATGTTGCATCTCTTGTTTTGTTGTAAAACTACAGCACAGTGCAAGTCTGAACGAAGGGGCTCTGTGATTGGTGGGTCAGGTAATCAATCACAGAGCCCCACAGAGCTGACAAAGGCTTAATCGTTTCATTTGAAGTTTTAATTGATATGCATTAAAACGAATTTCCGTTATCTGTCGTAATTTCCCTAATAGCTGCATGATATTTATCAGGAGGACTAAAATGTTTGCAGGGACATTTTTCTGCTATAGTTCACCCAGTCTTTCCTCCACTCCCAACTTTACTTCCTGCTTCCTGTCAGACTTTTGCACATTCTCATGATCACATGACAGAAAAACAAACAAATTTAAGAATTCCTTAAAAAAAAAAAAAAGCAGCATAATACCCCCCACCAAATCCCTCTGTCACACACCGAGTCTGTAAAAAACAAAGTGATTTTCACACCTACAGCTCTGGCGCTTTGTTCTGATCCATTTTGGGAAAGAAACTATTTTGCATATTTCCTTTGGATTGTTTCATGTTCACACAGCATCTTTTTGAAGTAGACAAGTCACAAAAATGCTAAAACTAAGCTCATGTCCCTACATCCCAGCAAGAGACTACAAGCTGTGCTCTACATTATTGGAAGGAAGCTAGCAAGCTAAGCTACCCAATAACCAACTCACTTATTACAGTTTTTCACGGTTCTTAACACACAACAATCGATAATTTGGCACAGTTTGCAAAACCCTCACTTCAAGTACCAATTGCTCGGCCCAATCTGCTACATCTAAACACTCCCTTGTCTGCATTAGACTCTGACTTTCCTTCTTTACACTCTGATGTCAGTTACACATCACCTTGTTGTCAAAGCTGTACACACAATGGTCAGTTGTTGCACACACACCCCAACTGAAATCTCAAAGTATCAACCCACAATACACAGTTATGCAAATCTTTAAACACCCAGGTCTAGTGACAATTTTCAATCAGGAGAACTGCAGCATAAAAGGGCCTTGAGCCTCTGCTTTGTTTGGTGAGCACTGAACAATGGACAACGACAACCAGAGAAGGAGAGGGGTAAGAGTGAGAGGAGGAAGAGGAGGAAGAGATGGAGGAGGAAGAGGAGGAAGAGGGGTAAGAGGTTGAGGAGTAGGAGGACAGGGAGGAGGAGGAGGACGAGGATGAAAAGCAGGAAGATGAGGAGGCCATGGAGGAGGCCTGTGGTGATGCCAGAGAGACCATCCTCTGGGATGTGGATGAGGTCCTCTGGCCAGATAGAAACAGGAGACTTGATGTGCTCCAGTGTAACCTTCTGACTTTTTTTTTTGTTTGTTTACGTAAAATTTTTTTTAGAAATGCCTGTGCACTGAAACTCTAAATAAAACAATGATTTGCTGCATACTTGTGTGACATTTCATGTTTGAAGAAGTGGGCCTACACAGACATTTTCCAAAGGGAAAAATGGGTAATTCTCAGGAGTCATTGCCATTCGCATTGTGTGTTGCATTTCTATAATTGGGTTTTCAGTTTTGCACTTCGTTGTGCTGTGAATGCTTGGTGGTGTGCAGCAAATGCTGAGCTGTGTGTATCAATTGACTGGTATGTGTGTGTCATGCGAGAATGTGGCTGTGTGTACCACATGAGAACACGAGTTCCATTTTGTGAACAGTTAAGAGATTTGATGGCAAAGTGTCAGGTTTAGAATTTTGTGTGTGAGGTTTTCAGGTTTGTGTGTACAACTTGAAGGTATCCGTTAGTGTTTTGAGAAACGTGTGTTAAGAACTGTGAAAAACTGTAATAACAAAGCTTAAATGTCCTGTGTACACAGATAGATGTATTTATCATGTGTGACACGCCTTTAACGTGACACATGGACAGTTCAGTATATGTCACATCTGAGCAACAGCCCATGGAGCTCATTTGAGCTCAACTGACAGAACCTTTCAACAGCATTTCCAGCAAGTGACTGGACGATTGTTCCATCAATCACATCAATTACAGGCCAATCAGAAATGTAGTGTCCATGTGAGGAGCTCCTCTGATGGAATTGCAAGGGAAGCTGGGAAACAGAGTTGCATAAGCTTGAAAAAAGTTGATGTCAGTTTGCATGTAACCTGCCCTTCCCATAATGACTTAAAGGGGGCGTAACCCAAACAGCAGCTGGGGAGAAATGAATGGGATTTCCTGTTCTAAATGTCAGTGTGTTTTTTTTTTTTCCATTTCAATCAGGATCAGATCCAGATGAAATTTACCTTCATGAGAGCAACATGACCCCAAATTATCCTGTGAAATTGGAAGCAAATCTGTTGAGAAATGGCAGAAATAGAATTCTTTAAAATATCTGTCATGTGGGGTGCTGGTTTGGCGTAGTGGTTAGCACCCCATGTACATGCTTCTGCCGGTCCAGGTTCGAATCCCGCCTGTGACCAGTTTGCAGAGTGTCCTCTCCTACTCTCTCGCCCCCTTTCACAAGCCTATCCACTGTCTCTCTCCTATCAATAAAGGCACAAAATGCTAAAAAATAGACATTTAAAAAAAAAAAAATCTGTCATGTTAACTTCTTGGATTTTTGGAAATCTGGGAAATGTTTTGCATACAAACATATGCACCACCACCAAAATCTCATAATTTTTATCCCTTTGACGTGCATTGTAACCATTTGTTTGACTTTTACTGCCTTATCACTGTATTTAAAATTTTGAAAGCCTATTTTTGTCAGTTTTTCCTGATTTACCTCTCATAATTATGTTTGTAACACCAGTTTGTATCTAATGGGTGCTGCTGTTGTATATGAATATAATTGTTTGAAAACTGGGAAAAATCTGAAATTAGTCATTACTTCTCAGAAAGAGCATACATCGAAGTAAGAAAAAATCTTCACATATTTTCAGATCCTCTAACAACCAAAATCTAGTTGAAAGAAATACAATTGATGATAAAAAGTGTGATTATGATTCCTCAGAGAACTGGGTAGGCCGCTAAACATCAAAATTTTGATGTTTAGCTCTGTGATGTAATGAGAAAACAAAGTTTTGTTGCAGAAATGAAAGAAATCTATCCATGCCCAGAATAACTCTTAACCTGCTGGTTGACCAACATATCTGCCCTGATTGAGTAATATGAAAAATATAACCTGAAATGCTGCTTAATGAAGAGGAAAACAATTTTACCAACAAATAATTTGTTGTAAGTGTATTTCTTAGTTTGGAAGTCAAAGGGTTACGTTGGACCTTTTCCAACATCTCCTGAAAAATCCTTCCAGTATTTTTTGTGTAATCTTGCTAACAGAGAAACATACGGAACCAAAAACATCCTCCATGGTGGAAATAACGAACTGTCCCAATCAGGAAGCACCCAACAAATCTAACACACAATGTAGTTGTGAAAACCACCTTGCATTTCAGTCACAAATATTGCCATTTAATGTCCTCATTTAGGCAAATATGATGATTACTCATACCATAAGTTCCATAATACTCCCACAGTGAGAACACATTTCCCTGAGATGATTCTGCCTTTTGGCTTTTATTTTTGAACCTTCCCTCTTTAAGTGCACAACTCGTGTCCTCCTAGACAGTCTGTGTCCAGTGTTGGCAACACACTTTAAGTTCTTAGGGTCATCATGAGAATTTGATGATGGAGGCTTTACTTGGGGGGTCGACACGGTAAAGCCCCAAACCCAGGCACACTGGCTGAGTCAGTTTGGCCTTGAACTGGTGCAGATGTTTGATGGTAGACTCCACAACACTGAAGTTGATGCTTCCATCTTTGAAGTCCACGCTCACCACGATCCGGCTGCTCCTTAGGATGTCGGGCAGGACCATCTTTTCTTTGTTGTGGTACACGAACAGTTCTCCTTTTCCGTTGTGCGTCAGACTCCAGGACTCTGCGTTTTTTCCAAAGGCACTGCTGTGTTTGCTCTTTCGTTGGATGCTCTTGTAGGAGACGGCAATGTCCCAGTATCCCTCAACCTCCACCTCCCAGGCGTGGACACCGGAGGAGAGGCAGTGAGCGGAGAGGACCTGCGGGGCTACGTCGAAACGTTCGCTCCTGTCTGCATAGTTCAGCTTGGTTTTCACTCTCTTTGCTGTTCTCAGGTCAGCTGACACTTCAAGGAAGGGACTGGTGGAGTCCAGATCCAGAGCAAGAACCTCTGAAAAACAGAAAGACTTAACTGAGTTTAAGGGGAACATTCTGCTGCTTCACAAGTTTGAAGTCATCATAGTGCAGTGGTTTTTAACTGGACAGGCCTCAACCCTTAATGACTGATGATTCATATTTACTGTAGGATCACATATTTTAAAATCAATTGATTGATGATTTTGATCCTTATTTAGGTAGATCAGTCTTCAGACCTCAAAAGAGGGACACACTAATTTAACCCTGAGCCCATGGACACAACTAAAAGGACTGACGAACACAAACTTCCCCTAAGGTAGCTCACATATTGCTGTTACATCTATGAGCAATAGTTTCATAATAAAGTTACCATCATAATGTTATTCATGACACTGAAAACCCACACCTAGCACTCAGAATCATGTCAGACAGTTATTGAGCAAAAATGATTGTTCACTAATGGAGGTTATCTGGATCACCACCAAAATCTAATCATTTCTAAGTTGGGCCATTACCAACACCTCCTGAAAATTACAGCAAAGTCTGTCCAGTAGTTTTTTTGTTATCTTGCTCACAAACAAACAAATGGATGCCGGTAAAACATAACCTCCTTGGCGGAGGTAAAAAGATTTTTTTTTTTATCAGTGCACCTTTGTACACCAAAAACAAATCCGTCATTTTTCTAAACTGCTTCTCCCTTTTGGGTTCATGGGAGTTGGAGCCTATCCCAGCAAACATTGGGTGAGAGGCAGGGTAAAACTTGAACCAGCCAACTGCAGGGCCCACATAGAGAGACAGACAACCATTCACGCAGACACCTAAGGGTAAATTGGAGTCACCAGTCAACCTAATGAGCATGTTTTTGGTCTGTGGGAGGAAACTGGAGATCATAGAGTGAAACCTTGCATGCAGAGTGAGAACATGCAAACTCCACACGGAAAGCCCTGACTGACACTGTTAACAAAACAGCAACTTTCTTGCTGAGAGGCACATGCACTAATCTGCTCTACCAATGTATATAATAAGGTTTCTTTAGTAAGCTCTCTTAGTATGCTCTCATATGGGGTTTGTAATGTCTGCATGTACACAAGAATAAGTTTACGTTTAATTATACATCTGTTTATGAATAATTGCCTTCAACAAGGAGGTTATGTTTATGCTGTTTGTAAATGGACTGGTAAATGGACTTGAGCTTATATAGCGCTTTTCTAGTCTTGGACTACTCAAAGCTGCTTTACACCGCAGATCACACCTACCCATTCACACCCCTTCACTCTCACACTCACTCACTGATGGTTCAGAGTTTCTATGTTAGTTATCCATCACTATCTCTAACACACTCGCACCCTCTCATGCCCATTTACACACCACTGACGCAGCAGTGGGAGCAACTTGGGGTTCAGTCTTGCTCAAGACTCAAGGGCACATCGCCATGTGTTGCCCGGAGCGGAGCTTGAACCTGTAACCTCCCGATCAAGCGCACTATCCCACTGCGCCACCGACACCCAGGTCTGTTTGTCGGCAGGCTTATGCAAAAATGTCTGCACTGATTTTTCCGAGATGTTCATAAGGGCCCAACCTAAAAATGATTACATTTTTGGACTGAAATTGTATAACATATAGTCAGATGGATGCTTCTAGGACACAGCGAATGACAGACCAATGAAGAGAAAAAATAGCAGCTCCACAAAAGAAACTGTAGTTTGCTGTGCCAGGCTGCAGGAAATCTTTTTTTTTTTGCCTTAATAGAAATTTAAAATTACTACGTCTACAAAATACATATGAAGAAATTAAGTGATATTGTAATTTTTATCAAATTATTTTGACAACTGTAGTGTCAACATCTGCTTAAAAATTGCTTGTCTGTACACAAAACTACTGAATGGATTTACATTAAATTTTACCAGAGGTGTGGTTTGGTCCAAGGAAGACGCTATTAAATTTTGGTGCTGATCAGATACAGATTGACACCACAAAAAAAAAACATTACGTCCCATTACATAACGCTGGGCCGTCTTTTGACCCACCCATGGCACCACCCAATTGGTTACTCGCTCTGGTTACACGCAGAGTCAGCAGTGAAGCTGGGGCATGCAGAGTGAGAGGAGGAAACCTCATTTCCAATGGAAAAAGCCTGGCACTGTTAGTGGTTTAGAGGAGACTCTCCTGAAATTGTAATAAACATCCCAGTCCTCCACAACTCACAGCTACAGTAACACTACTGTGAGCCCAGTAACGTTATAGAAACATGCCAACAGCTCTGCTCGCTCACAGTCCCTCGAGACGTGCCGTTTAATCACTTAAAAAAAGACTGCTGATAATGTCAATATGGAAATAGTCTTTCCCAGCAGAAGTCTGTGTGTGTATGTGTGCGAGCTTAAAAATCAACCCCAAAAGTCCACATAAAGCAAACGTGCCACACACTGAAGAACCGTGGCTTTGTGCCGACCTACAGGCTTGTGACATCACCCACTGGAAGCGCAGTGGCGCACTGGGTCAGTCAATGAGTTACAAGACCCACTACTGATTAGGTCACTCTATTGGATATTTTTATGTCGACAGTTATCACACTCCTTTCAGATTTATATGGCAGATTTATATTTTTCATTCCACAATGTGCATATAAAATAAACATAGGACTGTAATGTTGGTGGAAATCAGCTTATGGATGGGAGTGAGCTGCTTGGCGTAGGTCTGTGCTCTTAGAGTGCTTTTCTAGTTTTAAATGTCTTAATTTTATTTTTAAACTGTGACACAAAGACATCAATCAATCAGTCTAGATCTATAAAGGTTCAAACTATGATTTTATTCTTGCTACTGAAGGTAAGATGAAACTAAATCCAAAAGCATGTCAACAAAGTGCAGAGGAATCCTGGAGAGTGATCACCGAACTGAAGAGGATCAGAAAACAGCGAAGGTTTAAGTCTTCATTCTGTGACAATAAGAATCAAACTTGTTTCTTATTCCTCAGTGTCTTTTGTTTTCAATGTCATCCTACCAACAAAACTCTGACTTATCAGAGATTATAGAAACTATCACCCTTCTGTAAACTCCAGCAGAAACATCACAGTCCTGAATAGAACAGAATAGAAAAAAACTTTATTCGGCCCACACAGGGAAATCTGCAGTGTTACAGCAGCAAAAGAGACAGCAATGATAATGAAACAAAATAGATTTAGTATAATAAGCAGTATGTACATTATCAAAACTATACATAAGACTGGAAATATCAAAACTAAAAAACAACCCTTAGTCCTCAGTACCTGAGTTTTCTGTGGCTGGATGGGGATTCATCATTGGATCATCCGGCAGGAGCCCTGTGTGGAGAAAAGAAAAGGTTATGAGAGAAAATGTGATGTAAAAAGTGTCTAAATTATGGTAAAAATCTTTGTACAATTGTTCATAATTCATAGAGAATAACCTCAGGAACAATAACAACTTTTATTTTTGTCTAAAGTTGTGAACTGAATAATTGCATGAAAGACTGTTTTTGGATTGATAAAATACTTAATGTTAATAAATACATAAATCATAACTTTCAGGGATCATTAACTTTATCAGAAAATACTGAAAAAGCCCTTTTTTATCAAACGAAAATGAAAAAATAAATAAATAAAAAGGAATGACAAACAAGGCTGGCTCATGGAAAGGATTAATTAAGGCTGTAACTGTGAATAAAGAAAACTTTTAGAAATGAAATGTTGGAAATATCAATCAATAAATCAACATATTTTATTTTTGTACAACACTTTTTATTCAACATGTAACACAAATTGATTAAAATAAACTGGAAACATGTAACAACAAAAAGTATGCAAATGTAAATAACAAACAACCCTAATTGAACAAAAACAAAGGAAAAGTGGCCTTTCAACCAAAAAAGAGGCATTACTCATTAATGGCGCTGGTCTGACATGGATCTTTGTGTGGTGTCGGCCGTCTTACCTGCAACACGGCTGTGCTGCCTTTGGAGTTCCCCTGTTAGCGCCTGGTTCTCCACAGAGTAGATGTAGGCTGATATGAGACAGACATCATCAGCAGTGAGTTCACATCACTCATTAGAGATGAATCACAGCATGAGACTGGATTTTCTTACCGTAATACAGAACAATAAACCAAAGGAAGAGCACCACCACTGTGACAGAGTTGAGGGGCCAGATGTCAGAGTTCCCTTTCTTTCTCTGTTAGAAGGAAAAATAATATCAGCTCTAATAACAGGAAGCAAACTCTGAAACTGTGTACAAACTTAAAATTACATACATGCCTGTTTGTGTTTGTTAGAAAGCCCCAATCTCTGTAGCATCTAACCCTGCTGAATGTTAATCTTGAGGATGTGAAGTCATTATACACACCAGGACACTCAAACTGGAAGAATTAAATCATCCTTTTTCACACATAATAACTAAAAAACTTCATATTTTGTACGGTTTCCTTTGGCCTTGATCGCAGCTTTATTCCTGCTGCATTGTCTTTTTGCACTTTTCTATTGTCTCACTCGTTTTATTGAGCTTGAACAGTTCTAGCAGTTTCCACAGATTTGCTTTAGATTAAACTTCTGTGCACCCAGTCTTTGAATCTACTGAACCCCGAATTTGTTCAATGGGATTCAAATCTGAACTTTGTCTTTCTCTTCTGCTTCTCAACGGGGGCGGACGCTTTTCTTTTTGCTCCCTGCCCTTATCTGCCCTGCTGGGCTGTCTGTGTCTTTTGCAGCCGCTCTCAGCATTTCTTTCTGAAATCTAAAATCATGAAATTAATCAGCTGGTCTCTCAATGCCATCGACCAAATTTTCTCGACGAGAAGAGCGGTCAAAGGAGAACCCGCCTGTCCCGATGGTACTTTCCCAGCTGGGTACACAATGGACTCTTGGGAGAAGTGGAGGATCGTGTGCCTATCGATTCTGTCCGTCAAGGACGTGGAAGATGCCTACATAATTGGATTTATGATAACAGGTTTCCTGCTGTTTGGAGTTAGCCATTTCCTGATCTATCACGCAGTTAAGAAGACGATGGCAGCACTTTTGGCTCTTCAGAAGCTGCCCGTCATGACTGCAGGAATGTGCAGGGCTGTCAACACTCAGGCTCAAGCGATTTGGGAGCTCAATCGCAAGCTTGATGCGATTCTCAAACTCGTTTGCAAACAGGACAACACCTTGGAGAAGTTGACAGCTCGACTCGGCTGAATGGGCCCACGGATTCGGAACATCATCGTGAGAGACCAAAAGACTAGAAAGGCTGATGGAAAATTACAGTTGGTCTGACCCAAACTATTTCTTATCTCTTTTTGTTTTGGCTTCTCATCCGTCCTTGAGCAGAGGTATCTACTCTCCTGGAATGTGTTGCTAACAGAGGCTCGATCCCCCCTCCACTCCCTCATCCTGTGAACTCTGCTCTGGAACAGAAACTCTCTCTCTCAAGGCCGTACAGTCATCTTATTGGACAACAGAGACTTTGTGAGGTCTGAGTTAAGACAAGGTCACTGTCTCCCTTCGAATCAACGCCCCCTCTGGCTGCCCCCCCGACACCATGCGCTCGTCTCTGTGTTTGTTGTCTCATGTGTTGAGGTGCTTTTTTTCCAATCCCACACTCTGCTCTCCTGACAGGTGTCTAGTAGGCCTGTCACGATAATCAGTAAGTCAATTAACCGAACGATAAATAAAAAAGCCCTCGGTAAGTTTGCCAGCCTCAATAAACTGGCACGTGCATGCGTGTTTGTTTTCCTCCTCTCTTTCTACCAAAGAGGCTAAATGAGAAGATGGTTCACTACGTCTCTCTTTCTTGACACCGGGGTGCATCGATTCTATAGCGGATTTATAGCGGAGTGAGCATTTGTCGCACATGCGATCTTTGTGGGGAGAGGCGGGGCCGCTCGTGCGTACATTCGGAGAGAGCTGAAGTGAGCATCCTGAGGAGTAACGAGGAAACAAACGCTAATATGAATGATGGCACGAAAGATACAGTTCCTAAGCCGAATGCCACAGTCCCAGTGTGAGAATGTGTTGGTTTTAAACAGAATGAACAAGGTGTGAGCCCATGAACACCGACAAGCTGATATGTCGTATTTGTTTGAAAGTGGTGACGACGAAGAAGAAGAAGGGGAGGTGCAGCAGAGCCTTGACAGTCAGCGTTTACTGAGGCGTTTGGTCAGCAAAATAATTATAAATTAAACAGAGTGAAATGGTACACGCTCACTGACAGTGTCGTTCGCTACATTGCAAAAGAAATGCAGCCCTTCAATACGGTCAAGAAGCCAGCAGTGTTACAAACGTTTGACAGACAGTACGGATTGACTGGGAAAAAGTACATGTCACAAACAATTCCTGTATAAACTCCCTTTTATTTATTGTTTTATTGGAGTTTCGTTTTTTCTTTACAGAGACAGGTCCATTTTTTATTGTTTTTGATTAGTATAATTATTTTTATTTACATGCAATCTTTTCCTAAAAGACAGCCCATTTCATTTTCATTGTTTTTTTTCTCTTTTTTTGTTAAATTTATTTTACTGTCTGTTTAATTTATTTTATTTAAAAGATCCTGACCTTCCAATTACAGGTAAATACTCATAAGAAATTAAAGTTTCTTGCTTTTGATATGGTGTACACACTTTATTATGACATATATTATGATTACATTCATGAAAAAAATGAGAAAAAAAAACAAAATAATATTGACAATAATATTGTTTATCATCATAAAAGACGGCCCATTTCATTTTCATTGTTTTTTTTCTCTTTTTTTGTTAAATTCATTTTACTGTCTGTTTAATTTATTTTATGAGATGAAGTTGTGGTTTTGTGCTTACAAAAATGTTGTCATTGAATCACTGATAATGACCCTTTTAATAACAAATCTTACCTCTTGTCTGAGGCCTCTGATCATCTCTTTGGATGCTTTCATTTGCTCCTCGAGGCCTCTGAAGCGCTGGTCTATGTGCTCCTGTTAAACAGACACAAATTTCTTTTTTAAACTCCTTAATGCCATGTTTTGTCCTGATATTGTCCCACATGTATGCACGTGACAACTTCAGTGTCTCTTCTCTTTAACATAAGAATGCTTGTTAAAAAATAAAACTTTTTAACTGCAACTCCCTGCCAACGTGAGTCTGGTTCTGCTCGAGGTTTCTGCCTGTTGAAAGGAGCTACATGATTCAATAAACAATAACACAAAAGCTAAGGTCTACATCTAATCTTTGGGTCAAAGTCTTATACCTCTGTAATGAACTAGTGACACACAAATGAAGATCTCTGATTAGTAATGAAGCGGTGGACTGTGGGGAAAGATAATAGTTAGACCTGAGTTCTCAGGGACCAGAAAATCCAGTTCCTCAGCAGCCTAGTCAGTGACAGGAATTCCCTGTGTCTCTACCAGAACTCAGAGCATATAGCCGAGCGTTGACATAAACTCACAGTCAGCTGTCGTCGTAGGACAGTAGAAGCTTCTGTTTCCTGGTTGAAGAGCTTCTTCTCAAAGGCACATATGTTGCAGATGTAGCGTCCGGAGGCGCTGCAGTAATACCGCAGCACTTTGTCCTGGTGCTGTGGACATTTCCTCATAAACATGTCCGTCAGGGGGGAGACCATGACGTGTCCACTGTACACCGGCAGATTGTGGTGGTCTTCTGCGTGCACGGCACACATCGACACCTCACACTTCAGGCAGGACCATCTGGCTGGAGTGTTCCTGTCTGTGCAGAGGTCACAGTGCAAGACTTTCTTCTGCTGCTCCTGCAAAACACATCGGATGAGCTTGATCATACCCTGTTATCAAAAGTAAAGATTTCCCGATACTGTTCTGGTATCAATACAGATAGGCTATCGGATCAGGGTTAATGTGAGCAATGACACTGATCATCACAGTGAATGAGCTGTGGTGTAGCAGTAGCAGCCCCGTGGCTAACATGTCATCTGTGTGGAGAAACATTCATTTATGTAACCATGAGTATCCAACGGCCACTCTGAGAACATGCATACCATTCTGAGGAGATTTTTATTTAAATAAGTTCAACAATATGTGTCTGACTTAGTTAAACACTTGTATATAAGGACAACGTGTTACTTTGTTTACTCAATCTGGTTTAATAAACAAAAAATAAAACAGTGTTTAACTATAAGGCAAGGTCAGGGGTCGGCAACCCACTCTAATCTACTGATGTAATTTCTGCAAGTTTCAGAATTATCTGCAAAAAATGAGCTTTTATTTCATTAAATGATTATTCATCAACTTTAACATGCTGCTCCCATGACCTCCGTGTGACCTGCAGCTGCTCAGAGGGACGGCAGAACGCTGCTGCATCTTTAGCTGTGAGCTAAACCATGGTGTTGTTTTAAACATTTTATGCAGCTTATCCAGTCGATGTTTTGATGAACTCTCTTACTTTAAAAACATCAGCTGCTCCTGTGAAAGGATGAGGGGCAGACTTGTGACCTTGCTTCTACAGTGGGAGGTTATTTACACACAGATATCAGGAGGATGTTGTTAAGACAATGTCTGGCCAACACCAAAGTTCTGCACTATAATAGCTATTTTCCATCCCTAAGGAGAGATTTATGTGAATCAATGCAGACTGTGCGTAACAACTAGCTCCTATTGGTTCTCTTTGGTTAATATTGCTTAATGTATACAATTTTATGTTGTTTGAGATTTAAATTGTGACTGAACATAGAAATTATTATTTTTTTGTTCAAAGACATTTACGGTTTTATTTTTTAAAGACAGGACTGGGCTAGGATTAAAGTTTTATTCATGTGTAGTACTAATAGAGGCAAAAAAGTGTTTACACGCTAATTCTTTTTATAGAATTCAGTATTCACATTCTTCAATCTATTAATTAAAATCTTAACTTCACCCTCTAAGCAACTTAGTAGGTGGGTGGGACAACATCAAAAAACAAACATTAATGAAGGGGTTAACATGAAGTTAATGAAAACCATTAAGCAACACAGTGGGCCCAATGTAAAACACAGCTTGAATCTTAAAAAAGACAGGTGGACATTTAATTCATTTTCAGAACGGGAGGTTGCTGTTTCATCCCACCACGCTGTTAATTCTGCATTAACAGAAAGATTTATGGTGTAAAGTTCTATGAAGTTCTTAAATTCATTTACCTTTCTCGCCTTGTTTGCCCTGACTTCCTCTGCGATGCTGGCCAGTGCGAAGCTCTTCTGCACCCTCAGGACTGATCCAAATTGGCCCCTGCAGTCTGGGCAGCGAAAGGGAAGTTCAGAGGAGCGATCCACCATCTTCTCCAGGCAGCCCATGCACACACTGTGGCCACAGGGCAGCTGCCGAGGATCATTGAAGATGTCCCGGCACACTGGGCACGCCAGCATCTCCTCCAGGTGGGTTTCATCTGTCTCCTCCATTGCTGAGCCTTCTTCTCCTAAAAAGTCCTGCAGAGGAAGGAGTTAAGTGTCCAGATCAGTCTTTTGTTCAATGTTAACTCCTCCTGATTAACCGAAGAGCTTCAGTACAAGATAATGAGGTCAGAGGTTAAATAATAACTAAACTGTAGGAGAAAGCTGAGAAAGACCGGCAGTGTTGCTTGGTTTAACTCCTCTGAGCACAGACTGCTGAAAGTGAAAGCACTTCTGAGTTAATGTTTGAACTTCCTGGTGGGCGGAGCCTCTAAAAAGAGCGTCGACACCAGCTTCAGGATCAAACCAGTTCTGTCAAACTGGACCAGGCTGTTGAAAAACAGTTCAGCTTAGACAGAATAACCTCATGTTTTATTCTATAGGTACCTTTAAAGATCTGAAGCTCTCTGAAGTTTAATCTGAACACCACTCTAACAATTTAGAGGAAGTCATTTATGACTTTATTCAATGACAAATGCTTTTATTAAGGTGAACAAGTTATCAAGAGTTATGAGTTGATGTTATGTTCAGGATTATCCTGTTAGCAAGGCTACAGCTGAAGAGAGGTGACAGAAGAATAAATCTAATGATTTTAAAGTGTTTCCTTCAGCATGACTGTTTTATCACTTCATGTTTGTGTCCCTCAAAACAAGCAGAACTCTTATTTTAATTTCTCATTGTTGAATATCATGAACAAAACAATGACTCATAATTTTTGGCTAACGAAGCACCTTAGTGAATGCATTAGTCAATGTATGAATTCAGGCTTAATGTATGAGCATTACTGATATGGATAAATACATAAAATTAACGATAATTTGCCAACCTATTCTGAAGTGTTACCGTTATGTGCTTTGGTTAAATTGAAATATCTGGTTCCTCTATCGTCAAAATTATTAGGGACACATGATATTATCATTATGATGTCAGTTTAAGCCAGGCATGTCCAAAGTCCGGCCCGGGGGCCATTTGCAGCCTGTGTTCAAATTTTCATCGGCCCACAGCCTCTGTTATAAAATCAATTATATGCGGCCCGCTTGCACCGTTGACCGCTGTATAAAATACTCGTATAAAAAAAAAACTATTTTACATTTCACCAGAAGATTGTAGTAGCGCTGTGGCCACATCCTTGTGGCACTCGACACTTGACCTTTAGTCATCATTTCAGCCCATCCCATTTCAAACATGGCGACTGTAGCTAAAAAAAGAAACGTTGACAGCGAGTGCCGCCGATTCCAGAACAAGTGGAAATTGGAGTATTTTTTCGCCCAAATATGAAACAACTGTGTCGGCCTAATTTGCCACGAGACTGTAGCTGTTTTCAAGAAATTCAATGTCAAGTGGCACTACCAGACAAAACATGCTAACTACGACAAGCTAACTGGGGACGAATTTAAATATCAATTAATAAATGTATTGTTATGATCAAAACCACAGTTTTGACTATGCACTGGCCACTGTTTTGAATTTAGAAGTTTACAGTGAGCATTTAATGGTGACTAACATGTACTATTTCAAAGATATTAGATATGTTTTATCTTCCCAAAAGTGTTTTTTCCAGACAGACTTTTTCCTCATTTTATCTGATCATCAAAAAAATGTATGTATGCCAATGCCACGTCTGCCATTTGCAATAAAAATTTCATTAAATAGTTCATTTGTATTTAATGTTATTGGGTCAAAAAATGTCAGGCTAAATGGTCGGCCCCCGCACATTTTCATCTTACCAAATCTGGCCCTCGTGGCAAAAAGTTTGGACACCCCTGGTTTAGGCAGATAATACAGTAGCTCCAAAGCTAAAACTCTTTTTTGGAGAACCTGAATATTTCTGCTGAAATTCGCAGTCAATATTTTGACAGTACATATTAGTCCTGTACATCCCATGAAGTGGCTGTAATGTTGGAAGGATGTTCAAATGTACTTTGATGGTTTACTTATCATGCCATGTCCACTTTTAAGAATGAAAATCAACATTTATCAAAGAATAAAATGTTGTTTTTCTTGCTTCACATCTGTTTCTAACATAAATGGACTGTTACCATAAAAGGAGGAGGTCAGTTTTAGTTCAGTGGAGATTTTGTGACCGTGACAGACAATATTGGTATGAATATGGATTCATCTCAGAAATATCGGCATATTGAATATCAGTTCAAATTTAATATCATGCATCTGTAATGGTAATCATTATAACTACTCAGGGGTGGCGAGATAAAATTGGGGTTCAGCACACCTATGAAGGGTCAACCATTCAGTTTAAAAACTATGAACGCAATTAAAAATACAGTTACAAACAGGGCTGAACAGAATAGGGGACAAAAATACATTGCAATATTTTTCCTTCTGAACAACAGTGGATCAGGGCCATGTAAAAATAAGTACCTTTAAAAAAAAAGTTGCAAGAATGAAGTTGAAAAATTACACGAATAATCTCAAAGATACGTCAATAAAGTCAATCACGAGCACAATGTCAAATAATTATGAGAATAATCTCACAAAGTTACAAGAATAAAGCTGAAAAATTAAGACAGTAATAATCTCATAAAGTCATGAGAATAAAGTCATATCATTACAAGAATAATCTCATAAAGTTACAAGAATAAAATCAAATATTACAGGAAAAATTTTCAGCATTTTACAAGAATTAAGCCATGAAGTTAGGAAAATAAACTCACAAAGTTATGAGGATAATCTCATAGTTATGATAATAAAGTCATAAATCTTAAATTAAGACAGAAAACCTACTTTATTCTGAAAGGTTGTACCAGAAGAGCAGCCATCTGCCTAAGCAAAGACTTTGAACTGAGAGCACTTTCTTGATTAAGGTTTGCTTGTAATGATCTAAAGTTTGGACAAATAGCCCTCTTAATAACTTTATTCTCATTACTTTATTATTCTTGTAAATTTACAGTTTTTCTTAAACATACTTTTTTTAGTGTGGCCCTAATCCTGTCATACTTCTGCAATATTTATTATGACTTTTTAAGGCCCTGGTCATCCAATCACAGGTTTTAATCACTCTCATTTATTAGACTTGGAAGAAGTTGAGAGCAGGTGGGGCTTCAGAGATTTTTATGTCACATTTTTGAGGGAACATTTGCAATACTAATGAAGAATATCCAGCAGGTGACTGGATGAAATACTCTGACTGGACTGTGCCACTTTGGGCCGAGCGCAAATGTTGTAGGTTAGAGCTTGGCAAGATGGATCTGCCTAAATACGGGCATTGAATCAGGCAGATCCAGCTGCACTGCAAGGTTACGAAATCCTGAGGAGAGGTCTAAACAAGGTTTTTTTCTCACTCATATTATCAATTCTGCTTATCAGGCTGATAATTTAACCTTTTCCTTTTTGGTTACTGTTGGTTTACTGTGTGGGCAAAATCAAGCATCAATAGTTTTTCCATGGCAGCAGCAAAAACACATTGCATGATACTAAATGCTGTGATGTGCAGATTCATTTCTGTGCTGGTGTTTCCACCCTTAGTAAGCACAAAGTTTTAAAAATTAAACCACAGTTTTAACCACTTCTGCCCTCTGTATGCAAAAAAAAACACATTATTTATGTATTTGTCTTTCATTTCTGCTGACTCTCTGATGAAAGTTGTGTTAATGCGGCACACAGTGGAAGGAATTGATAAGGGAATTCCATCCCATCCATCCATTATCTGTACCACATCCCTTTTTTGGGGTCCCGGGGGGTTGGAGCCTATCCCAGCTGATAGGGTGAGTGACAGGGCTGGACTGGACTGGTCACCAGCAGATCACAGGGCCACATAGAGAGACAGAAAATCATTCATGCTCACACTCATAGTCACTAATTGACCTAATGAGCATGTTTTTGGTCTGTGGGAGGAAGGCAGAGTGACAGGAGAGAACCCACACATGAACCGGGAGAACATCCATGTAACTCCATATAGAAAGGCCTTGACCAACAAGGGGTTTGAACCAGCAACCTTCCTGCTGTGAGGCATGTGTACTACCTGCTGTGCCGCCCTCAGCAGTAAAGATGGGCCAGAATGTGAATATCTGCCAATACCAGTTTCCATGCATCCATAAAAAAATGTACTTTGCACTCTGTGTATCATAGCTTGGCATAAGCACACTGACACTGATCAAACAGATGACTAGATTACATGGAACTTTATTTATCCCTTTGGAAAACTCTTTCCTGGACATTAAGATTCCAGTAGCACCATTATTGTAGATGAAAATACACAGAGAAAAGATAGATATAAAAAAATATATAAAAATATGGCTACTAGCTGGCTACAGCTCCTTCCCCTCCTCTGTCTACCCCTTACTCCTCTCCCCCCTAATGAGGAGTTGTACAGTTCAATGACCAGAGGGACAAAAGAGTTCTTAGTCTATTATGGAGTCTCAAAAATATATGACTATAAATTACAGTATGACTTCATGACTTTATAAATGGCAAATCATATAAACGTTGTATTTTTGTATTTAATTTTTTTTTAAATTCTCATTTCTTAGATGTTTCTTAGATGTTGCTCTTAGGAGCCAAACCAGGGATCAGTATTGGTTAAAATGGAGGCATTACAGCCTGTTACAGCCTGACACTTCTCACTGTCTGGCACAAACCTCCATTTTTTCATAAATCAGTGCTGCTGATCATCTCTCGTGTTGGTGGTGGGTTTTAATTATTTTTGACCAAATAAAAGGACCAAAAAAGCATTATAAGGACAAGTTAATATCCATTCATTAATTACTACAGCGTTGTTGTTTTTCAGTCATTTCCTGTTTTGGAGACAAGAGGTTTGAGCCTGACAGAGACGTTTAAGCTTTAATACTCTGACAAAATAAACTAAACAAAGTGCTTGTCACAGACATATGAGTGAAAGAAGACGTGCTGGTTTAAACCCAAAAGCTTCTTACAGTAAAGAGTTAAAGTAATTAAATACTTTTCAGCCGTTAACATCGCCGTTGGTTACCATAACAACAACAGACCGACAGGTCACTGATAACCACGGTCACGGTGTCAACGTGAATAATCAACTTAAAACTGAACTTTAGAGAATATGTTCTGTGCTGAATCATTGGAAACACACAGGAAGCTCTAACTTTATCCAATATGAGACTAAACTCACCGGTCGACTCTGCTCTGTAGGTCGTGCTGACCCGGACGAGGCTCCGTTACCGTTAGTCTCTCATCCAAGTGACGTCACGGCCGAAGGTTCCGTTCAAAGCTTCTGATGTGATCCCACAGAAACAGGGACAGCAGGTCCTTCTGTCATCTCATCGCCCAGACCCCACTGTCGCTTTTCAACTCATGACTGCTCCTCCTTTACTTCCTGTTTACATCGCACAAAGCATTATGGGTACTGATGTGAAAAACGATTAAAAAACGATTTTTTTTAAAGGAGAAAAGGTTGAACTTTTATTTACAGAAAACTGCAATCACTTGCAAGTATGATTTTTTTCTATACCACCTAAAGCTAAAAACGTGAATGAAATGTACCCCTGCAGAGAATCTATGCATTTGAAATGTAAAATGGATTTGGACTGATGTATGTCATACTGTAGATGTCCTGATCTATTCTGGAGAAAGTTTCATAATTGGATCTTAGAAAATGATATGTCTCTGACTGCCAAGACTTATAAAATAAAATTGTTTTGGTGGATCAAAAGACAGTATTTCTCTTAAATAATTGCATCTTTGCAAAGTGATTTATGCATGAATGTAAATTCAAAATTGTTACTCCTGTTTTACTCCTATTGTATTAAATCTGAAAATATCCAATGCATGTTTGAACATTAATCTAGTTTCTATTAATCAGACCCTAGCTAAATTTAATTCCTGTGTGTGTATATGTGTGTGTGTATGAGGTCACTGAACAGAGACCTCAACCTCTGATCTTCTTATGCTTATACTTTAGTTTTAAACAGACAAGGTATTTTAGTTCTTACCTCCACATGTTTTGAAGTAGTTTTTCCGTCTTCTTGTCTGTTAAAAAAGCAAGTATAAGCACATTATCTATATAGACATAGTGAACCTACTCAGACTACTCTGATCTTCTTGACACAGTTCTCCAGGTTCATGTGTCTAAGTTCAACATTCAAACATACACACCACCAGGTAACTTTCTCTGTCTCAAACCCCATTCACACTTGGAAAAAAAAAACCCTGTAATTTTCTGAACATTAACTATGACAGTTGTATGTGTGAACACAGATGAGTTTTTCACTCAGATAAATTCCTCGCTCCCTCCTTCTGCCAGCTGGTTATGTTTTTGCCGGCGTCTGTGTTTTTGTGTCTCCCTGTAACATTACTCAAACAAAAATAGATATTATGAATCCAATTGCTAATCGTATGTTAGGACTAATATTTATGGTGAAAATCACAATATGGGTGAGGACTGTGATCTGCGCTCTCTGAGTGCTTTTCTAGTATTTTATCTGTGTAACGCCTGAGTAGCTGATGTCTGCACGCTGCAGTGAATAATCAGGGTAATTCACGGAGGCAACTGAGGATAGCTAAAATCATCCTGTGCAACTGGCACAAAACTAGTACATGATGAGAGTACAACTAACTCAAATGCGTCTGGACTTTCAAAGTTTTATTTTCCCTGTACATCATCAAATCTGCAGATCATCTGCTCTAAAACAATCACCACGGGGTCTACAGAGAATCAAAAGAGCTGTCCCTGGTGGCTGATAGATACAGAGCTAAAACACTGCAGCTTTCTTTCCCTGGTGTAATGGTTACGCATTTTTGTTGTTTTTTGTCTGCTGATTTTTAAATCAATTTTTTTGTTCAAAAATCTCTTTAGGTGCTAAAGTCGCAAAATTGCGGCAAGCAACATTGCTGGATAAAACAGGCCATAGCTGTTAAGATAGTGCTGAATAGTGTTACTACTTTTCACCAGCAGATAGTGAACAGGTGACAGGTTTCTATTCAAAGTTTTGGCTTATATTTACTTTGAAACACACACACCAGCCCAAGGGACACGGGTGTGGCTGTAGAAGCTGTAGGGAGAGAGAGAGAGAGAGAGAGAGAGAGAGTAAGAGTGCTCACGATGCTGAGAGTACTTTGTCAAGTACTGGCTGACTCTGAATCTGATATTTACTCTCTGAGGATGACGGTCAGTCGTCCAGTGAGGACGAAACTGCAGGCGCGTGTGCGCGCAACGGGAGCGGGTCCGCACGCCATAATAGTCCAAAAGCAGCACATACAGAGGCCGATGCTTTGCCTCTCCATGGCTGGGGTGGCAGTAATTGGCGAGTGCCGAGGAGGGGACGTGGTCTGGGATGCAGGGAAGCTCAAACACACCGAAAAGTGACGGTGTTGGCGGGAATGAGAAAGACTGTGGAGCTCTGGTCAGACGAGGGAGAAGCCGGGGTAAAAAGCACAGTGAAGGCAGCAGAGGCGTTCATACTTGGCCCGTAAATTACAGTGATGATGATGGCTGGGAAAAATAACCACCTTGAAACTATAGTCTTTTTAAATCATGATAGCAAAATTGAATATTTTTTTGAAAAAACTCTGGTGCCTAAAGGGTTAATAATCCACTTTTAAATGCAATCCAGGCTTTTGAAGAGAGAGCATAAACAGCTGGTTAAAAATATGAATGATGAATAAATCCTAAAAACAGACTCACATGTGATGTGTATTTTTCCTGATATAGTCTGGAGGTATCATCATTGTTCATCTTTTCCGCTGGTGTTACAAAAACGCTAACGATGCAAAAATCGACAATATCGTAGAATGGCAATTTAAATCGAATCGGCACCTAAAAAATCACAATGAATCGAATCGGGAGAAAAGTGAATCGTCCCAGCCCTACTGTTGACTGACTTTAACACAAAAAGCAGGGACATAGAAAGGTAGTGAGAGCCCATAAAAATCAGTTCTTAGACATGTAAGATCAAACCGGACAGTTGTCCATGTTGAGTATGTTTATTGGGAGGTATAAAACATTTTAAAAACAGTATTTAAAAGGATAAGATATCACAATATGTTAGAACATAAATGTAGTAGTAATCTTCAAAAACTTTTTACATTGACACCAGGTTTCACCATAAGATCGGCACAAGTAGTTTTGATCTACTGATTAAAGTAGGGATGGGAATCGAAAACCAATCAAAGTTGGTAATTCCCTCTAGGTATTGATATCGTTAGTCTTTTTGATCATCACAGAATGGTCCTGCAGCTTAATTCTTGAAAAAAAAGCACACACAGCACAACTATCAGTAAGTGCAAACACCAGCATCATTTGTCCATGCAGCACGGCGCAGATCAGGACAGTCGTGTATTTGACATTTTTGCCACTGAAAACCTGCATAGGTCAAATTTTGTCCATGCAGAAAATCAGCAGGAATCAATCAGGAATTTACTACCAATTTGGACCCATAGGCAGAATCGTTAACGGCACTGGTATAAAATAAAAGTAACAATTCCCATCCCTATTTTATACTAAAAAGACGTGATACATACATTCAAAAATGAGGCTCAAATATCAAACAGCAGCCTTTTCAAAGAGGAAAATGTGAAAAAAAAAAAAGCTTTGGATAAAAACATCTTAAAATAACATCACACTGTAGTTAAAGTTCTTTAGACATCAGTTTGAAACAGAAAAGGTTGCAGGATGTGTTCCCCTTCAGTTTCTTAACCCATATACATAAAATACAGGAACTGTTCTCATTCATTCAAAAGTCTTAACAAGACAGAAGACAGGTTTCAAACAGACTTAATGTTTCTTTTTCGATGGTTTAATGCTCAAAGTGATTTACTGTTATATCAGAAAGCTGCACCTGTCCCTGTTTTTCCACCAAAAAATTAAGTAGAAAGAAATGACACTTATCAGTAGTACAAGTATCAATAAAAATGCCCGTTACACAAAAGTCCCCTATTTGTTATAATACAACCCTTCTATAGTAACCCAATGTTTTTACAAAAATAAACAAACCTCTTTTAGCTCTCAGGCTGCATTCACACTGCAAACTTTACACCTGATTCAGATTTTTTACACTTATAACATACCTTAGTATGTTTTTAGTATTTTTTCTGACTCATGCGCTGTTTAATGTTAAATCTTCTATGTTTTTCATTATGGAAAATGTCACTATTTCACTGACTGTGACACAAAATCCACCTTCAGGTAGAGCTGGGAAATATGTAAAGTTTCAAAAAAAGAAAAAAGTAGCACCAAGTGAGCCATCATTTCAGATATTTGCCTTAAAAACATAAATATAACACTTAATGCTTCTGTGTATCTCTTCAAATGCACAGACAATGTATTGTTTAATTGAGCAAACACGGTGGTGAACAGAGGCATTAATCCAGATTGGGATAGCTATGAAGACTTCGACTGTGTTCACAGATAGGAAGGTATTTTCTGACCCGACACCTCAGATCGACCATTTAATATCTGGGAAAGTATTTGAGAATAGGTAGAACATTTCTAATGCATACCCAGTGGGTGATTAGAAAACAATTCATATATCACATTCATTACAGGCCAGTCAGAAAAGGTAGCAGGTGGGCAGAACTGCAGAAGTGTAAAGTACAAAATGGAAGCCACAACGAAGAACAAGCTCTGACCAAAGCAAGTGCAAAGAGAGAAAATATCCTCTCTACCTTCAGTGCTGCTTTTTATTTCTCATTTCATAATGAAATGCAGTCCAAATCTGACAAAACTGCCACTGAAGCTGTTAGCAACGATGCTAACACAGGTACAAACAGTCACTTCCTGCTGTCATCTCATTCGTCTGTTTTGGGAATTCAGACACCAAGTGATAATCCTTCATGCTTTGTGTGCTCAGTATTTAGTAAGTGCTGGTCATCACTTGATAGTTGTTAATGCATCGGTAGCAGAGTCATAATCAGCTCAGGATCTGAATGCCTAAAACAATTCAGTTCAATATGAGCTTATGAACTCTATTGACCAGCTTGAAGGGCCAAAAACTAATTCAACAGAGAAGATATTTTATTACCTCAGCGACACAGTGGCACAGCAGGAAGTGCACATGCTTCATAGCATGAAAGTTACTGGTTCAATCCCCGTGTCAGTGAGGGCCTTACTGTGCTGTGTGGAGTTTGCATGCTCTACCCATGGATGTGTGGGTTCTCTCCGAGCACTCTGGACTCCTACAGACCAGAAACATGCTCACTAGATCATTCAGACTTGATTTTGTGGGTGGGGGCGTCTGTCTCTCTATAGCTGCATTTCCACTGAGCAGTCTGGTTTCCAAATAACCGACCTGTGCCGTCCTGCTTTTTGAAACCTCTGAAGGGGTGCAGAGTGAACCAAACTGGCCCTAAAAGGTGAAGCTAAAAGCGCTGCAGTCTGTTGATTGGTTACAGAAATGATCGATTCTAAATGCAACAGCAGCTTAAATGAAAACACACACCCTGCTGTCTTTAAATAACCAGCTAGTTTAAATTGATTTGTTCACTACTGCTGCTGAAGAAAAGTCTGCACAACACAATGCTCAATAGAGTACTGAGTGCTGGAAATTCACCATTACTGCTCTTCGTTTAAAATGGTGGTCGACTATAGACTGCAGCACTGTACGGCCCAGCTGTGATGTTACACATTCATGTAGACAGCAGAGGGCTGAAAGATTTATCGTTTTTGGATCTAAATCACCATTTCAGACTACACAATCATGTGATTGTCAAACCTGCAAATTTTTGGTCCTATCTGATCCAGGATCTGTTGTGTCAACTATTTTTTGAAAATCTGTAGGGGATTTGCAATGAGGAAAGTACGAGTAATCAGGTCAACAACACAAAGCCTCTGTTCAGGATTAGAAGTTGGAGTATCCCTTAAATAATGAAAACAGATTATTGATCATCAATATTAGATGGTGAATGGTGTGTTATGTGCTTTTATCAATTCCTTTACTGTCGTCTATACTGTAAACATAAGTGTATATTGCACTGAAGCTTGATTTGAAGAAAATGGTAAATTGAATTGAAATAACAATATCTGCCAGAGAAATCACAATTAGATCTTTTCCTGGTATGATTCAGTCCTAAACCGGCATGGTCCTTAATATGTGGCTTACATCCTCACTTTCAAATGAAGGTTCAGCTGGCAGTGGATAAAAGATCAGGGCTGTACCAAACCGCACTGAACCAAGCAGACCACCCCGAGGTCCTGGGACCACCTGGCAATCGATTCAGAGTGCACACCCCTCTTACCCAATGTCAGCTGGTATAAGCTCCAGACCCCCTCCACTCTGTAAGGGAACAGGAATATAGATAATGAATGGATAGATTACATGGTCTCAATCTCAATCTGACCTAAATCAGCTCTGAGTCAAATCAGATATTGGTCCCTGTGGCCTGCAGTGTGAATGCAGCTTGTTTTGCTCGTCTTAACTTTAGACTACAGTGGTATCTACAAGTGTTTTCAGTCCGAGGTAGATAACGGAGAAGTCACCAACATGAGTTACTTCTCTCGTTGCGGCAAGCCAGCGATGGTCCTGAATGAAGGGACAAAAGCAAAGTCACAGTTGTGTTTCTCCAGGTTCTTCATGATCCTGAACATCTTCCCACAGGTGCTGCAGCTGAAGGGCTTTTCTCCTGTGTGAAACCTCAGGTGAGCTTTCAGGTTATCCCGCAGACGGAAGCTTTTGTTGCACTGCGTGCAGGTGTGTGGCCTCTCCCCTGTGTGGAACCTCAGGTGGCGGCGGAGGCTCTTTCTCAGGGCAAATGTCTTTGAGCACACTGAGCAGGCGTACGGTTTTTCTCCAGTGTGGAAGCGCTCATGCCGACGCAGAACCTTCCTCCTTTTGAACGTTTTCTTGCAGATGTTGCACGAGTACCCATCACGGGAATGCGTGACCACCTTCTGCAGACGCCAAACACCATTTCCACAGGACGTGAAGCAGCAAAGACGGTGACCTGTGTGAATACCTTGATGGCGGCGGAGGTCTTTAGGCAGAGGGCGATCTGTTTTGTTGTCTTTGACATCATCAAGAAACTTCATCTTCGACTCAGACAGAGTGAGCACATCCACAAGTTCAACTGCACACGGACGCTTCAGCTTCTCATCTGGAGAAGTTTTCTTGAGTTTCAGATGCAGGTTGCTCTTGGCCCCCGTTGGCGTGTGGATTCGTTCCCAAACCTTAGCAGGCTGAGGGGTCACAGCTCCATCGAAGGGGGACGGGCTGTAGGCGGTGCCCCTGGCGGTGCTGACTTGGGCAGGCTGAGGCTCGGCCTGAACGGGCGTCTCCGAGCTGTCGGGTTTAGGAGCTGGAGATTCTGGTTTTAAGATTAGCGGGCAAACAAACTTCACTTTGTCCCCTGTGATGATGTCACTGTTATGAGGCTGAACGATGAGCGGTTTCTGCTTAACTGGAGTTGATCCATGTTTCACAGCCTCTGTGATTCCTGAGGATGCTGAAAAATATTGATTAAAAAAACATGTTAAAGCAAGAAGAAATGGACTCTTCTGAGCAAAGAGTAACAGGACAGCAAAGGTTTAACTTCACTAAAGATGGTTTGAAATGTCATTTTGGTTGATTAGTTTTCTCATCAAGCAATACCAGCTGGTATTTTATCTTATATTGATGGAAATCCTACCTAGGCTCCTTTACAACAGAGAATAACTTGCAAGGATTCAGCTTTTGTGGAATGAGCAACAGCTTAATGTGTGGATCGTGCCCCCACAAAGTCCTAAATCACTCTTGGTTGGGGTGATGTCTTCCTGGGATGCCCACTTCACAGCCTGTGTTCAACTTCACCAGTCTCACAGAACTCTGTCCTAACTTTGGAAAGTATACGGGGTGTTATCTGCATGTTAAGCAGTGCTGCCCTGTCCACAAGTGCATCATCCTTACACACTGAGCCCGTTTGCTAAGTGACTAATCAGGCTTTGCAACAAAATTAAATAAATACCAATTGTGTGTTGCTACATGGAAGAAATAATGTTTCCACACTTTTGAGGAGCACAGATTAAGGTCCTTTATCAAACTTAATTCTGCTGCAGCCAAAACTTTAAAAAAATCTTATTGGACCACCAAAACCTGCTAACAACCATAGCACAAGATTTCAATTTATTACCTTGTTATTCAAATATTACAAGTAAAGAATAGGAATGTTTGGTTTTATGTCTTCAACTCAAATAAACAATACAAATACAACACAAAAGAACGCACTAAAAAAGCTTACATCCGCCTTCATATCATGTCATGGTATGTTAAAGGAATCTGAGCTCTCTGTCACTACAATGGATTTTCATCTTTTTAATGATGTTTTTTTCACTGTCAAACTTGTGTGGGAGAGAAAAAAAGACATTTTATTGACAGCCAAACATTTTACTCTATTTCTGTAGTTGCTATAAGGCTGCAACAAAACACTCAGATGGTTTGGTATGTACATTTGTTTCTATTCAGCTTTAATTAAAAAAAAACCTTGACCTTGGAGAGCTTTTAAAAAAGTCCTTCTCTATTGTTGGGTCACTTTTACCAGAACAGAAGGGTTTTTTTCAGGATTGACCACAAAAACATAGTTTGATCATAAATTGCTTATTTTTATACAATTTAAAGAAAATTTAGTCATTCATTTTCTATACCGGGGTTTTAAGAAATCATCCACAAAAATCTTTGATGCCATTCATTATATAAAATTAAAAAAAACATTAAAAATGACACTTTCAAGTGCTTTTTACCCCTAGATATCCCCTGTTATATCTATTTACTGTAATTATTGATTTTTGGACCAGAACTAAATTTTCTTTTTCTGAAATGTCAAAAGGAGAAAAAATGAGCCACACAGCTCAAATGTACAAACCTGTTTGTGAGCTGCCATCTTGAATAAACAAACACGTGACTCAGCTGAAACCAATCACATCCTGATAAGGTACAAAAACTAAGCATTCATACATACATAAAATAACTTCAATACCATCATAAAGCAGAAGCTACATATTTAGATAGAAAGAAACTTAATAATTAAGTAATTTCATAAAGTAAAAGAACTTCTGAATTAATGTCACGACTGGGTTTCATGAAAATCAATTTGCCACAGAGCTCATCATCAGAAATGATCCAAGAAAACAGTTAAAATTGCCTTTGAGTTGAGAACCAGCACAATGAAAACGTCCATGTTTGTCTACAAAAATATTTCACCTCTGCACCAATCCATAAAGGACTGCTTCATTACTTTGAGCCTGCTTTGGAAAAGTGTGGCACAGATACGCAAATGAGGTCATGAAAATGTCCAAACTGGCAAAATTAACAGATAAGTTAAAAACTTTTAGCTAAGTTACATCTTTTTTCAGGTTTGATTCTGTTCTTTGCTGTTCTCATCACAACTTTTGGATTTACAGCTCAAAGCTGAGGTGAAAAACACAGATACCAAACAATAAAGAGAAGCATTTAATTATGATTTTGTGCCAAACAGTTTTTAGTCATTGCAGTAAAACCTGCTGTGCCAGTCTTAGCCTGCTTTGCTCTTTTTTTATGTCATGTTAATCAGACAGTGTGTCATTACGCCTTAGCCTCAGTTGAACTTTCTAAAGTTGACTTTACTCACCGTTTAAAGCAGCTTTGTCAGCTTTGTAATCACTTCTGCCTTTTGTCTCTGCTTCAGGCTCACTCAGCTCCACCATATTCACGTCTTCCACCACAATCTGCTGTTAGAAAGGGAAAAGAGACCTCAGACATGTCAGATTTGGCACAGAGCAGTGACGTTCAGCACTCATTTGAGTTAAATTATACCTGTTTCCTGTCTGCCATTATTAGGGGATGGAAATCAAAGAACAATTCCAGTTTAGAATCACTAACAACTCCCTCCGGGAATCAATATCATCAGTCTTTTAGCTTATTAATTTCTTCCACTTTGTTCTGCATACCTAAAGAGAGAACTTATCTATGCAACACAGCACCAAATATCTAGGGTGTTACGGGTTTTCAAATTATTGCTACAGAAAATCTGTTGAGGCAAAACTTTTCCACATAGAAAATAATCAGGAATCATTGTGATATACAGAACAGTTTATGGCACTGATATTAGTAAAACTGTATCGGTTCCACCCCTAAACACAATCACATTTTTACATACGTGTTATGTAGCCACTAACTGCCACTGATAAGAGTGCAAAGTCTTCATTTAGAAAGAGAAAAGACAAAGTAGCAGTAGTAGACAGGAATTCTTAAGCATGAAAACAACAATAATGATGCCTTCAGCTCGTTATCGATTCTCGACTAGAATTGACATTTGATTCTCATCCCTAGTTTAGGTGTCTTTTTTTATTCAACCTCAGAGACAATGTGTGAATTTTAATAAGCAGAGCCTAACATCCAAGCTAAGCAAAATATTCTGACAGATGTGACATTTAAACTCCATTTGACGGGCCAAGTGAAAAACATCTGTACATGCAGTGTTTTTTCAGAGCAGCCTGATAGCTCAATAAGTTCTGTGACTTGCTGTTAAGCAATACCCAGCAATAAAAAAGGATGTGGGTCAAACTTTGACCAGGTAACAGCATCCTTAATCTATAGCCAGAGTAAACATCATCAGTGATAAGTGGCAGTAAAATTGTCAATAACATGAGAAAATGTAGCATTTCTTCATTATTGCAGAACAAAATTTTTTACCTCCAATGATGGAAAACCACTTTGGGACCTACAGAGACATTACGTATTTCTGAAAGTTGTAGACTGTTGTGAAGAATCAACTGTCAACATCAAGTACATCTATCAGGCTTAAAAGGATAGTCCCAGTTTTCCCAGCTCAGTTCTCTCTCTGTTCGAAAATCTCGGGACAGAAGCTAATGCTACTCATTGCTGTACATGGTGAAGCAAATCACAAAATAAGATGCGTCGTCACACTCTACTAACAATTTGTTTACAACTGCTTAATTTCCCACTACCACACCGCTTTGATTATTATCACCTATAATCACCTATTACCCCTGATCACCAGAGGATGTTTCAGGAGATTCAGGGTCAGAGGAGACGGTCAGCTTCTATATATTCAAAACTTCAGGGACAACACGGAGGAGCAGAATGAAAGTTCATCTTCAGAGTAACTATTCAGATTATACTGATTGTTTACTTTGTAAAGACAGAAGCCACTGTTGTGGGTAAACGGAGCTCTTTGTGAAAATAACTGTATTTGATCAGCTGAATAGTTATTAAATATTCATGCGTTTGGCTAATCTTTATTTAGGATGCAAACAAAATGTAGCTTGTGTTGCATCTGCATTCTTTTGTGGTTTGTTTTCTCTGACAATTCTTTGATTCGGCAGACAGTGTGGCACCATGTACACCAATGTATGCCGTTAGTGTCTGTCCTGTGATTTCTGAACAGAGCGAGAACTGAGCTGTGAAGCTGTGGCACTTGTATTTTTTTTACCTCTATTCGTACACTTTTTTTCCCCACTTTTGGACAATTTTTACCTTTTTTGAACCCCGTTTTTACAACTTTATACCTATTTTGCCCCAATTCATCTTTTTTTGGCCACTGTCAGAACCATTTTTGGAATTTTTACATGGTTTTTGAAATTTAATTCCCAATTTTGCGGCCATAATCAATTTTCCTAAGACACTTTTGGATTTTTTTTGCCAATTTTTCCCAATTTTTTTTAAATTTCATATCTATTTTGCACCTATTGATTAACCCTTTTCCACTTTCATACCATTTTTACCCAGTTTTTACAAATTCATACCTGACAATCGGGTCAGGTATGACCCTGAATAACTTCTGAATAAAATGTACAGCTGTAGTCACAGGAACATCAAGCTGCTTGGAGATGGTTTTATAGCCTTTACCTTCAACATGCTTGTCTATAGTTTTCTGTCTAGTCACCTGAGACAACTCTCTCCTTAGCTTTCTGTGGTCCATGTTCAGTGTGGTACACACCATGATACCAGACAGCACAGTGACCACTTTTCAGCCTTTAAATAGGAAGACTGACTAATCACAAGTTTGAAGACCCCTGTCTTTTCTAGGTGTACCATCATTTTTGGCCAGACCAGATTCATTAGTTTTCTTAAATGATTCTGCGAAACACAATTCAAAAACAATGTCTGATTTTCATTAGTTAATTTTCAGTAAATTTGTATTTATTTTTACTTTTCTCAATTTCAAGTTATTTCAGTTACCATGTAGGTTTTTCTTTCTTTAACAGAAGGATCAACAATTTTTGCCATCTGTGTGATATATTCATGTTGAGCAGGTTAATTGTTTGTTGCCAGTTCTAATCTTGTAACTGAGATGCTCTGCCAGATAACCCAAATAAAGGTGACTGCATTTAACACAAAATTTAAATTTGCTTCTGTTCATTTATACATTCAAACTTTTCTATCATTCAATAAAGGGTTATTAAATGTCTCATTTTATCTTAGTGTACAACATGACTTCACAAATTCAGGTAAAAATAAAAAATCCTTACACTTTACACTTCATATTTTAATGGACTAACTTTACAACAGATTTCGTCAACAAAAATGTGAAATTTCATCAACTAAACTAGACACAAATTATTAAAGCAATTTAGATGATTAAATTATGACTAAAACTCTAAGACATTTTAGGCAAATGACTATAACTTAAACTACATTAAAAACATGCCAACAGTCCCTGTTTTTATATTAAGTCTTGTGGGAGATACACTTAAACGGTATTTAGAAAAACATAAGCAGAAACAGATTTTCTCAATGGGTATATAACTTACTTTAGGTTAATCCTTGACTGTTTGAGAGAAGCTGATATAAAAGTCCCAAAACAACTCACAGTTTCACCCTTCATTACACAGCTGATTAACTGACCTGCCCCTTCAAAGAAGACCACTCGGGGTCAGCTTGTCCATTATCTTCATCCAGGAGGATTTCTGAAGGAATGAGGCACCCCTCCACCACCACCTCCACTTCTCCCTCCCGGAAGCCCCTCAAACAATCCTCATCTGAGAGCAGAGGGGGGCCTGTGGGTCAGAGAGGGGGAGGGGGAGGACAGAAACATACATTCCTTTACTCTGAGCGAGGACACGCTGCAGGACTTTGGTGCAGAAAATGCAAAAGTTGCATGCAAATACACAACATGCAAAACTGCCGAGTTCTCCTTTTATCATTTAGCTGATCTGCAGGCATCATTCATGCAGCCTGTGAGAGTAGAAACAGGAAGTAGGACCATTAAAACCTCAAAAACACTCACCACAGAACTGCAGCGGCACATACAGGTCCTCGTCCACTTGGACACCAATGCTGCGTTTACTGTCCCCCGGAGAAAACCGCGTCTGGGTCTCCGCGGTTTCGCTCTCCTTCCTGGGGCCTGGCTCCACGTCCAGCTCCGAGGCTCGGTATCTGCTCTCGAACAGCTTGGTTAACTCCACCGTGGCCGCTTTGACCAGCGCTCCGAGCACCGACTCCACCTGCGCCTGGAGGCTCACTCCACCCGCAGACATCTTGGAGACTCCGGCGGTGCAGACAATCTTGTTAATATGACGGAAATACGAGCGCAACGACCGTTCAAACCAGGCAAAAGATGTTATTTACCATTAAAAGCCACATGGTTTGCAGAACGAAGGGGCGTTACTGACGGTGGCGCATGCGCGTTGGCACTGTGAAGGAGCGAACGGGACGGGGTGGAGCTAAAAGGTTAAAGAGCAGACGGAACGTGTCCCTGTGTCCCTTGACTGTTTTAAGACAAATAAAAGGAAAAATAAACACAGGCTGTATTCCAGATAGTAGGTCAAGGTAGCCTGGAAATGTTATTAGAAATTTCAGACAACAAAGTGTGTCACAAAATATAAAGTCATGTCATTTTTGATGATTAATGTCTTTTGTTGATTAATGGTCTTGATGATTTAGCATGTAAACATAGATAACAGCACACAAGCATTTACTCATATGTATATACATACATATATATATGTATGTATATATATATATATATGTATATATATATATATATATATATATATATATATATATATATATATATATATATATATATATATATATATATATATATATATATATATATATGTATATATATAAAACACAAAACCAGTAAAGTTGGCACGTTGTATATATCGTAGATAAAAACAATACAATGATTTGCAAATCCCTTTCAACCTATATTCAACCTATATTCAATTGAATACACAGCAAAGACAAGATACTTAACGTTCAAACTGGTAAACTGTGTTATTTTTTTGCAAATATTAGCTCATTTGGAATTTGATGCCTGCAACATGTTTCAAAAAAGCTGGCACAAGTGGCAAAAAAGACTGAGAAAGTTGAGGAATGCTCATCAAACACTTATTTGGAACATCCCACAGGTGAACAGGCTAATTGGGAACAGGTGGGTGCCATGATTGGGTATAAATCAGCTTCCCTGAAATGCTCAGTCATTCACAAACAATGATGGGGCGAGGGTCACCACTTTGTGAACAAATGCGTGAGCAAATTGTCGAACAGTTCAAGAACAACATTTCTCAACCAGCTATTGCAAGGAATTTAGGAATTTACGGTCCATAATATCATCAAAAGGTTCAGAGAATCTGGAGAAATTACTGCACGTAAGCGGCAAGGCCGAAAACCCACATTGAATGCCCGTGACCTTCGATCCCTCAGGTGGTACTGCATCAAAAACCGGCATCACTGTGTAAAGGATATCACCACATGGGCTCAGGAACACTTCAGAAAACCACTGTCAGTAACTACAGTTCGTCTACATCTGTAAGTGCAAGTTAAAACTCTACTATGCAAAGCCAAAGCCATTTATCAACAACATCCAGAAACGCCGCCGGCTTCGCTGGACCCGAGCTCATCTAAGATGGACTGATGCAAAGTGGAAAAGTGTTCTGTGGTCTGATCAGTCCACATTTCAAATTGTTTTCGGAAACTGTGGTCGTCGTGTCCTCCGGACCAAAGAGGAAAAGAACCAGCCAGACTGTTATAGGTGCAAAGTTCAAAAGCCAGCATCTGTGATGGTATGGGGGTGTATTAGTGCCCAAGGCATGGGTAACTTACACATCTGTGAAGGCACCATTAATGCTGAAAGGTACATACAGGTTTTGGAGCAACATATGTTGCCATCCAAGCAACGT